>JAKUAW010000016.1:0-183811 GCA_030566775.1 [Candida] smagusa | reverse complement strand
GTAGTCTTGGTCGTTTCTATTGTTTTAGCTATTCTTTGTGTCAAGGTTTATCCGACTGAGACACCAGTGTGGGGTATCTTCTTTTCTGTTGCTATAAACTTTGTTTTCTTGATTCCAATCACGCTCATCATTTCTACTACAGGTTTCAGTTTTGCTCTTAATGTTTTGGTTGAGTTGATCATTGGTTATGCTCTTCCAGGTAACGGGTTGGCTTTATCGATTCTCAAGGCGTATGGTACCAACATTGATTCTCAGGCCGATAACTACATATCGTCTCAAAAGACAGTTCACTACTGTAAGATTCCTCCAAGAGCCTTCTTCCGTGCTCAGATGTTATCCACCATCCTTTCCAGTTTCGTTTGCTTGGCTGTTATTAATTTCCAAATTAGCAGTATTAAAGACTACTGTACCCCAGAACAGCCTCAGAAATTCACATGTCCTAATACTACTCTCTTCTATGGTTCCTCTGTCACTTGGGGTGTCATTGGGCCAAAGAAGGTGTTTGGTGGTCTCTATCCAGCATTAAAATACTGTTTCTTAATTGGTGTTGCTCTTGCTATTATTTGTATCCTTATCAAGAAATATGCTCCAAAGAAGTATGTAAGATACTTCCAACCAACTATTATTATTGGTTCTGTTAGATTTTATGGTACTTTTAACCTCAGTTACTTCACTGGCGGTGTCTACATTGGTTACGCATCTATGGTTTACTTGAGAAAGTATTATACAGCTTTGTGGGAGAAGTATAACTATATTTTTGCTGGTGCCGTTCCAGCTGGTATTGCTTTCAGTTCCATTATTATTTTCTTTGCAGTTCAATACCATGAAGTGGACATCAATTGGTGGGGAAATAATGTCAGTTATCTTGGATACGAAGGTGTTGAATCCGGTGGTTATAATGTCACTCTTCACGCTCCGGATGGATACTTTGGACCACGTAAGGGAAACTTTCCATGATCTTACATTACATTAATGTTCAATATTTTTATAATTTCATCAACATATCCTATTAAATAAATAAAAATTCTTTGATATATGTGTTACAATATGGTGTATTAGTATTGACAGTTAGTTTTTAAGAAGTAAAAAGGAATATTTTGATAGGTTTCTTGTTATAATTACATTAAATGATAAAATAAGATCACTTTGTGATATTATTGTGAATTGCTTCTCTCAAGTCTTTAATGGTTGCGGGTATTCAACAGTAGATTAGAAGCTTTGACTGCAAAATCTACTATCCTAATTAGGAAACTTAACGGCGCGAAAATTAGAAAAGCTTACTACATGATAAAATCATATTTATAAACCCAATAATTGTTATAATTAATTGGCAGACCCCGATAGCTTTATCGTGATTCCAAAGATTATGTCACTTGAGATAATAAAAAACTCATGTTCGTAATAAATTTTTGATATCAAGTGGAGTTCAAAAATGCTGTGAAATATTTTATTGATTTTGTGTGCACCCTTGTAGCTTTAATAAATCTTGGAGATTCATTGACATTTCTTTGGTTATGCTTGATTAATTCACCTATGTCTCTTAATTTAAAAAGTGGCAATAATCTCAAAGAACTGAGACCACGAAATATCTTTTAGTTGATACTATCCACTTTTCTATAAAATTCCTTGAAGGAATACAAATATTTCAATTGTTAAGCTTCTGAAGTCTTCACTTTGAATTCAGAAACCGAGATTGGTTTAGCTTGAATAATGTTTAACCATGATTTTTAGAGCAAGCAAGTTTACAAATAAAATTGATACATGTAAGTATATATCTAAAGAACTTATTTAATTCAAGGACTATAGTATTGTACGGGAATATACTTATTTTTCGTCTAAACCACAACTCAAGTTTATATCAGAGCGAAGACATTTTGTAAAACGCGATGAGCTGAAAAAATGAAAATCGATGAGCATGTCACTTCCAATTAGTGTTATACTCAAACAAATAGAAGGCACCCCTGAGCTGGTGCTTCCTATTCTCTCTAGTCTTCATGGTTTGTTCCCTACAATCACTAAGTCAGAAACCAAACACTTGGTTTCACGTTCTTTGAATCTTGCAAGATCACCAAACGCATACAATAAATGGTGCGGGACAGCCCTTCTTAGAGTCATTGTTGACAGCACTGAGATCTTGGCTAATGAAGGAAGCAGTATTTTAGATCAACTCTTGAAGAATTTGGATGCATACAACGAAACCATTGACCGTAAGGTTTTCAACTCAACTATAGAAACCATTAACTATGTAGCATCCAAAATCAGAGGCAAGCCTACATTGACAAGAGAAGTCTTAACACCCAAGTTATCTAATCTTTTGTCGTTATATTTGGAAAAATTACACTTTAACCCATTTCTTGTTCTTCGTTCATTACGTGTTTATATCACCAACCATTCAACCACCTTTAGACCATTTGGAAACAAATTGAAAAGTAAGCTCATCACCATGATGAATACTTTGGAATTTAGTCACTACCCAGAAGTAGTCCGCTCTGCTGTGTTTTCTACGTTGAGTATACTTCCAGTGATTGAGAAATCAGACGACAACAATGGCCCAGAGCAGCATTGGGAACGGGATGTCACTAACTTGATTAGAGAAATTGTTTCAATTTTGTCCATATACAGCGAGTTCTTGAATATCAATGATGATAACGAATTGAGTAAGTTGCTTGGCAAGTTGCCTAGATTCGGAGAAAAGAAAGAGACTCTTTTGGGCTCATTGTCAATTGACTTAAACCAACCAACATCTCTTCTTAGCATTTCGAAGAACATTGATATCTTGCTCAATTTGTTGACTACATACGTTTCCAACGAAACTAACTTCAATGTCAAGGTGCCTATTGGCAGTCTAGTAATTTTAAGTGAAGTCATTTGTTCCATTAACCTTAAATTCTTAGTTTTTAAGTACGATGTTCATGAAGATCTTGCACGCTCATTAATCAAGACTACTATTTTACAAAATCAAACCAATGCCATTAAATTGTTAAGTGTGTTGTGTGACACATACAGAGGCAACATGCTTCAACACTTGCTGAACATTTTATCATTTTTGGAAACCTTGTTACCCTTCAAGAATAAAAAGTACGACTATAACGACTTGATTGAAAATGAAACTTTCAATGTTTCTTTATTGAACTGCGTTGAAAAGTACTTGACTTTAGTTTCCAGTTTACATGATAACACAACGTTGTTGAAGTTTGTTGATACTGCTTTGTTATTGGTTGAGCCCAGAAGTGAGGTGTCTGCTGAAAGTAAGCAAAAGAATCATGCTCCTCAACAAAAGAAACAGAAGAAGAAAAAGAACAATTCTGGTGTACCTTTGGCAGATTTGCTCTCTCATCAACACTTATTTGTTGAGTCGATTCCTTCAGCCACTATCAACGTTGTTCGTCTGTTCCTCAATGTAATAATTAGAACAGTCAGCTTGCCGCCAACTCAGCATTACAAGATTATGCGTTACTTGATTATTGAAACCGTCAATGCTCAGCATTACAACCATGAACATGCTGTTCCTCAAAACTTGAAAGAATTGTTAGTCAATGCAGTTTTGAATCCTGGTTTTGAAAAGATATCTCTTTTACCTATAGTTTCTTCATTGTTGCCTAATGATCCTTTATTGAGTGTTTTCAACAATCCTCGTTTCCCTCCTTTACCTCTTTACATTAAGAACACTTCTGTGGAAGAGGAATATGACATTGAAGAGGAAGGGGAACAAGAAGAACAGGAAGCCCCAGTTGATGAACCAGCTCTGAAGAGAAGAAAGTTGTATGATGGTGCTACTGGGGACGTTTCCGGTGTATCTACCTCTGTTGAAGTTCCATCTACAACAATTGAAGTTTCTCCAACTGACTTCACTCAACCTGAATTGACTGGAACTGTTTTAGAGTTTGCAGAAGAAGTTAAAGAACAAAAGCAAGTACCAGAAGTTGTACAACAGGTTGAGGAGCATATTAAGGTTGATGTTAAACCTGTTGAAAGTGTTCCAATCCAAGCTGTTGCTGAAGAAGAAGACAACTCAGACTTTGAGATGCCCGAAATCGATGTTGACGGTGATTCTGATGATGAATAAACAATCTCTTCGGTAAATCTATTGTAGTCCTCTCTATTTTTTTAACGCTCATAAATTTTACTGACACATTTCACTAATAACTCTCACGGTGTTCTCGCTACCATTAACGCGAGAACGCAGCAAACTGAAAAATAACATGAATCCAGAAACCAAACTTCTACTTACTGAAGATATCACTCCACACAAATTAGCCCTTCTATTCTTAATAGACATATACTGCAAAGACCAGATTCCTCCAAATGAAATAAGTGCAACATTGACACTCCTAGTGGAACTAATTGGAGGAGAATCACTCTACGACGAAAAAGATGAATTGATAGTGGTACCGACATTCCTTGATCTATACAATCACATGAATGATTCGCCTGAAACTAGAAGAACCTTGTTACAGAGAATATGGGATATCAAGCTGGTGGAAGAACTAGACACCCAAATAGCTGAATTTTACAATTCAATCACCAATGCATCAGTTATATACACCGAAGAAGGAGCCAAAAAAGTATGTATGAGGTCGATTCTTGGTATCTTTATACATAAGATAACTACATCGATGCGGTTGTTCAAATTCGACGAGGTTTACTTGTTATATTCGCTGTTTGTTGAATATCGGCAGACCACACACCAAGAATTTGAGGGCAGCGGTGGACAGAATGCGAATCCTTGGTCGAATGGTGAAGATCAAGCATTCTATCAGATGATGAAGAAACAACTCAAGGGGTTAGCTAGCGTAAACTCCAGTTACTTGGTTTCAGATGCAAGCACTAACCAGTTGGTGCCAGTGTCCAAACATGACTTGCAGATTCTCTTGGATAAACAGATTGTAGTGCTCGAGAGCTACGGGACACCTACACCAAAACGATTGAAGGAAGTTATGCATTTAATGGCCACGAGCTCCACCAACTATCTGATACAGAATATCAATTTTAACAATCTCCCATCGTACCACTACATCAGATACCTCGAGTATCTACACGAGTCCAACTATAACGGAGCTTTTGAGGCACTATATCAGTACTTTGATTACATGGTTTCAAACAATTCCAAATATTTTTACCATTTTGCATTAATATCCAAGGCATCTTTACACATGTTTTTCGGAGAAGACGAAAGTGCCATTGATTCCATAGAAGAGGCGATTTCGGTTGCTCGTGAAAACAAAGATAACCTGACATTGACTTATATCTTGTCGTGGTTGTTTAACTTTATGAAAAATAAACCTGAGTTGTGGAAGATGTATAGCTTCAATACCACTACTGAAGATCAATTACTATCGTTTTTGATTCAAAAGTCCCAGCTGGTGTCGCTTCTGTTGTATGCGATGAGTTACAACTTTAAGACGCTCCAGTTGTTGAATGGAGAAGGTGGAGACGAATCGTACTTTGAGACTCTCCTCAAAGCAACGTATATTTCGCTTCACGATTCCAATCCCGACTCGTTTGTCAAGTCGGCGGAAATGCAATCGATAGTTTGGAGCACCATTGGCGTCAAGTTACTAAGTGAGCTCTACCATGAGGTAGCTATGGAATTGGCGATCAAACCTATGGATCGGTTGATGAACAGGTTGAAATATGAGTTCTGCCATAAGCTACAATCCAGTGAATTCGACGAGCTTTCTCAAACGTTGAAAGAAATCGAAAATGAATATTCTGTGGTTCTACAAAGTAATAATTCGGTTTTTAACGACTACCAATTGCGTGTGATGATTGTGCAAGTAAATCAGTACATTGAACAGGGCAAATTTAATGTGGCGTCTCTGTTACTAGAAAGTTTATTGAATAATAACATCACAGACTTGAATATCAAAAATGAAATCTTACTATTGCATGTTGAAAATGAGATTCACCTTCAAAATTACTCAAAAGCACTTGGATTCATAGAACAATATGGAAAAAAATCCAGCCAACCCACAGTCTATATTCTTCGACTCAATTTACTCAAGTGTAAAATATACCATTCAACAAGAAACTACAACAAGGGAATGATTAAATTGATCAAGATCATCGAACAAGCCAAAACCTTACGTTATAAAACTATTGTCATTGAGGGAGTCTTGATATTTGTAAAGATTCTTAATAGTATGACATATGAAAATGTGAAATCCGAGGTTTCTGGCTTGATTAGTGAATTCATGCCACAGGTGTTGTCTACATGCAATAGAAAAATGGCCCGAGAGTTTTATCATGAATTAGAGAAGTGTAAACCCAATTAAATTTTTGCAAGTTGCAAATTTCGGAGTATAAAAAGCATGATCTCGAAATGATATGAAATTTTTACTAATCAAAAATTCCTAATCTACAATTTCTAGTTAATCTACAATTTCTAGTTAATCTACAATTTCTAGTTTTCTACAATTTCTAGTTTTCTACAATTTCTAGTCAATCATTCCTAATCACAATTCCTAACAATTAAAATTCCTAGTTAATCTACAATTACCTATAGTAATCTTTTATTTAAATCCGCAGAACCGCACCGCGATCAATTTTGCCTCTTGGAATGATCCTCAGCATCCATGTTGGCTAATATCAATGCAGCCGACTTCAATTGAATGACATTGGCCACCTGCTTGAAAAACCAGATTGGTGCACTGGACCATGCCATGACAGTTCCCAACCAGAAAAAGTCATGGTAATGTAAATATAAACTCACGTAAAACAATTCATTGACAAGACACACAAAGAAAAGAACGTTCTTGTTGTTGTAGTAAAGAGACAAGATCTTCAGTTGCTTCTTGTCAACGTTTTTATGACTGGCAGATCCAGACAGCAACATAGCGTACATGTGCATGTAGTGCAGGGCTAAGTCCAATGACACCAACAATTGCCAGACAAACGTCCAGGATGGATAAATAACACTCAAGTAGACAATCAAACTTGAAGTGGCACAGCGGTCAGTCACCATGTCTAAAACTGCACCAAATCTGGTGCCTTGGTTGTATTTCCGGGCTGCCCACCCATCAAAGGCATCGAGAAATCCGGAAATACCATAGAAGATAAACGTCAAAACTGGGCTGTTCTTCATAAAGAGGAATGAAATCAACGCAGTGAGTACTCGAAAGTACCCAATCAAGTTGGGAATGTAAAGAAAGATATCTTTGGTGGTCACGGCCATTTTTCAGTGATATTCAAAGATAATTTTTTGCTGTTCGAATCATTTTCGATCACTTTTTGCGTGCGTCTACAACGGGGTTGTGATATACACTTATCGTCATATCCGATCATCCTCCGATAAGTGAATACTTGTCATTTAAAAAAATTGTACGTGCTATCGGATAATACGGATCATTCTCAATCGCTATCAGCATAGGCATGAGTGGCTCCCTTTTCCACGACTCCACAAAGGAAAAAAAAATCACCAAAAAAAAATACAACCATGGCTGAATTCCTAAACTACAAAGTCGATTTCACTCTCAAGAACGGGACGCATTCTTCTGGTACAATCACTCATATTGATACCCGGAGCATCACGTTGTTTGGGAACCAGCGGACTAGTAGTATTAGTGCCAGTGATATCTTGGACTTGAAGGTTTTACAATTGCCCAAGAAAAAGAACACTGGTGGGAATGTTGGGAGTCAGCTTAGTGGTGGGAATCAACTTAGTGGTGGGAATCAACTTAGTGGTGGAAATCAACGTAGTGGCGGGAACCTTGTTGATGATGCCATTGTATTTGCCAGTCAGCCAGGTTCAAGAGACTCGGGTCGGCAGGAGCCTCGTCGTGAACCTGGTTGGAATGCCGACCCAATCAAGTCGTCCGGCGACTTTGACTTTGAAGCCAATTTGGCCATGTTCGACAAACAATCGGTTTTCAAGAGTTTCCAGCAGAATGACACCGTGGATCCTCACCAGCGTCTAGTGGGCCACAACAAGGTCAAGAAGGAGAAGTACTCCAACGACGAAATGGTTCTTCCTGCTGCCCTGACGGATAATTGGGACTCTATCGGCAAGAAAAATAGCATTAGCGTGAGCACTCGTAACGATATCGAAACCCTGGGTACCCCTCCTCCAGCTCTTAAAAATCACTTTAAATTAGCGGATCAGCTCAACCAGCCAATCGTCCTGGCGCTGCAGGTGCAATTGTTGGAAATCGAGCGTTTTACTATTGATTCTTTTGGTATCTCGCTGTCTCTCATGAACGAAAACTGTGCAGTTTTGTTGTCTCAGTTAATAACAAACACCATCTTGGGTGGTTCCCTGAGATTAAGCAACAAGAAGAATCATAATTTACCTCCTTTGGTTCTTCTTTTGGTTGGTGGTAGCAGATGTGGTGCTCGTGCTCTTGCTACTGGTAGACACCTTACCAACCATGGAATCCGTGTTATGGCTTTCACTATAAACACTTCTACGCAAGAGAATGACGCTGAGTTTGCGAACCAATTGCGTCTTTTTGAAAAGGTTGGCGGCAAGCTAATCTCGCACGACTTTGCACTTTTACTTCAGATCATCAACCATGAATTGCATTCCCCAGTAGAGTTGATCATCGATGCCTTACAGGGCTATGATGAACATTTGGACGATCTCTTTTACACTGATGAGGATACGGCTGTTTTGAATGACCTTGTCAAATGGTGTAACCACAGTCAACATCTGAAAGTTTTATCTCTTGACATTCCAAGTGGTATTGATGGTGGCTCGGGTACAACCACCCTGCTGCTTAAAATCGAATCCAAGTGGTGTATCCTGATGGGCTTGCCTATCATTGGGATCTTGCATGCATATAAAAATGGTCTTATGGATCTAGGTGAAACCATTCATTATTTAATTGACATCGGTATTCCAAATAAGGTTTACCGAATGAAGGGGAATTTGAGAAAATTCGATGGTTATTGGCATGCTGCTGAGGGTTGTATTAAGATGAATGTTTTGGAGTAATGGGAAATGATATAGTAAAAATAAAATGTATTAATGGTAATGTTTACAAAGAAAAATTAAAGATCTTCATCGATATTTCTTATTTCTTTAATTTAAGTTCTACATTGTTATATCTTAGATCGATTTTTCCAATTCGAAATACCATTGCATGGAAAATTACCCAACAATTCCGTCGGAATCAGATGCTTGGGCTCCTTTGAAAGTATCAACTTGCTCTGTTTCCTCTTGTTCTAATTTGTCTATTCCCGAAGTTGACTCTGCAAAATTGTTCAACCTATATTCAAAATATGATGTTGATTCTTTACTGAAGCTTTATGAAGAGCACGATATGGGTTGCGAAACTCCAATCGAAGATAAACCATCTGCGCCTATACTACTACCAAAAAGACGAAAGCACCGTGCCCAACACCGTCTCCCAATTACCTTTACAGATCCTTTGACTCCCCAATCATATTTTATCGAACCATCTATGACTTCCAATATGTCTATAAAGTTCACAAAAAATATGGGCTCACAATATACAAAACACAATCCAAATTTTTTGAAGGATATCCGTCATTTTGCTCATAAAATAAAATTTAAAAGTAAACTTATTGGTGAAAAGTTCAAAAAGTGCTTCAAGTAATATCGTTATACAAATCAATAAAACAAATATATAATCTATGGAAAGTGACCCTTTCTTGGACCAAAATAACCATCTGGAGCTTGAAGAGTTGCATTCCATCCACCAGCGGGAGGACCTTCATATCCAGCATATATAATATCGTTCCCCCACCATTTGAATACTCCAACATGATATTGGACTGAAAAATAAATGATAAGGGAGCTGAACGCAATCCCTGCAGGGACACCTGCTGCAAAAATATAATTGTACTTTTCCCAGAATGCAGTTTGATACTTTCTCAAGTAGTGCATTGAAGCATACCCGAGATATAAACCTCCAGTAAAATAGGCAAAGTTGAATGGAGCAAATCTAAGAAATCCTCCGATGATAATAGTTGGTTGAAAAGACTTGACATATTTCTTTGGAGCATAGAGTTTGATGAACACACATATAGGTGCCAACACTCCCCCAATAATAAAACAGTACTGCAATGCTGGGTATAAACTGGCGAAAACCCTCTTTGGCCCAAGAACACCCCAAACCACAGATGAACTGTAATACGTGGTCGCGCCAGCGCATGCAAATTCCAATTCCTGAACAGGCGAACAGTAGTCCTTGACATGTTTTACTTGATAGTTCAATGCACCCAAATTCACAAAACTCGAAATAACAGTGGCCAACATTTGAACTCTGAAGTAAGCTCTTGGAGGGATTTTGGCATAATGGACAACTTTCTGTTGACTTATATAACTGTCGGCTTGACTGTCAACAGTTGACCCGTATGCTTTTATAATAGATAATGCTAAACCGTTTCCAGGAATAGCATAACCAATGATCATTTCAATCAAAACATCAAGACGGAAACTGAATCCAGTAATCGAATAAACCAACGTAATGGGAACAAGAAATACAGCATTGATTCCCAATGCAAAGAAAATGCCCCAAACAGGCGTTTCTGCCGGGTAGAGCTTGACACAAAGAACACCCAAAACTGCACAAATCACCAATACCCCAAGAAAAATGTAATCTGGGACATTTGGATATCTACTCATCATTCTTGAATGAGGATCATTATATCCAAAGTATACTGGCCTGTCAGTTGTGAATGATTTGTAAAACAAAATCGTAGCTTTCTTAATCGATTTGAAGTTTATGGCAATCTCATAAATAAAGTTAAATGGATAAATGGCAAAAGATGCCCCAAAAACAACCAAATTTGCAGCTGCAAAAAAAGGTGGTCCCACCTGTTGATACTTGGCCTCATCAAGTAAACTGTTTTCATCAAGAACAGTCTTCACGTCATATCTGATCCCCGTATTTGTGAAAATACTCGGAGAATTAATCGGAATATATCTTGTCCAGCTCGTATTAGTGTACCATAATGCAAGAATACACATTGCACCTCCGATCATTCCTATATAATTCTGAAAGGTATTATAGAACGGAATGGACATATTAGCAGTAGATATGACATTCCAATCAAATGTAGGAATGGGGTTTATTCCCAATCCATTGTTTGATCCAGTTAAATTAACGAGATCAATGTTGTTTGGTTTAATCCAGGTCATCCAACTGAAGTATGATAATCCCATGAAAATATAACCAGGCAACCAATAGTAAATGAATGAAATTGCCGAAGTTATAATGAAGAACCTGAACCTTGAAATCTTCCATCCATTAATAATGGCTTTTTTCTCTGGAGTCATCAAAGCTTTGTTAATAGCCAATGTAGGCATGATTGTTGGCCAAACGGCTCGAACTGGAAATATTACAAACTTTCTAACAATACCCCCCAAACCAAAACCTAAAAAGTTCGTTGACAATATTAACAAGATACAGTAGCCATTTGTTGCCCATTTGTTGTCATAAAACATTTTTAATCTCTGGATATGAAGAGCAGAAGAAGTAAAGTTAGCCCCAGATGCAGTGTAAAAAAGTGTAGCCAACATTTGTTCTTTTTCAGTCCAGGGACCAGGGTTTAATTGAAAGGAATACTTCCATATTTTGATTTTCCAATTAGGAAGAAATGCGGCCATTAGCAATCCACACGGGTATAACATTATCTGTACAACCGAACTTCTCAACTCAATAGGAGGTCTTCTTTCAGCAAAAAGTTGGCCGATAAATGAGCCAATTGCGGTCCAAATTGAACCCAATAAGTACACACGGAATGTTTCGCATGTTATAGTTGGATCATCAAACGGAATCGTAACCGATCTGACCTCGTTATATGGAGACCAATATGCGATGATGGCAGCCTCCAATCTTGTTTGAAATGCCCAGTTTGTAATCTCTAGGTATTCATGTCTATATTTATCACACTTCTGGCATGCTTCTTCTAAAGAGATGGTATCTGAAAGTGAGTCCTCTTTCTTCTCAGCCGAAACTTCCGGCTTCTGGTCAAGGTAATTGTCTGGTGTGGCTTCCACTAATCTATGAATCAAATCATACTCCTCTTCTACATAACTTGGGTCATCTTTATGCTCATCCAATGCTTGTTTAAGGATATTCACTGCGTTTTCTATATTCAATTTATCCACTTTTTGAATCATGAATATTGCAATAACAGGTAAATCTTCCAAACTTTCTAACTTATCAAAGTTCAATCTCTGCAACACGGCAAACTTTTGTTCATTTGTAAGGGTCTTGCCCACATCCGACATGGCCCACTTCCTTGATGTAAACGCCTTAATGTCTATCTCATGGTCTTCAGGGTCCATATAATTAGTTGACAGTGTCAGCTTTTCCAGGCTGGCAACGTATCTAACCCCATCGTCGATGGACTCGGTGGCTGAACCTTCAGGTTGTATTTCATGAAGCATCTGGATCCCTCCCCTATTCACTAAAACATATAATTTAAAATTTCAAGGCGACAAAAATTATATTTCCGTAACACTTCCCATCATACGGCATTTGCACCCATTGTGTGTCTCGGAAAAATATGTGTCAACATTACCCGAGCACTTGGGAGTTACAATTTATTACTCTACAATTTATCATCTTAAACATCTATTACCATCTTTATTAACTATAGGCAGCAATCTGAAATATCGATTGTTTAGAAAATTGTCAGCTCTGTACATAATTGGAGCGGCTCATGCAGGATTCACGTGTTTGAGCGCAGGGTGGGGATCCTTTTCCGGAACTTCTGGAACGATGACATCCCTATTGTAATTTGAAATAAATGTACAAAGCTTTGTAATATCTATTTGTATAGGTAGGAATGTGATCTGTGCTTATCCCCTTTGGCAAAAAAGTTTTTCTTCTTACTTGCATTTATTGATAAGTATGCATTTATATTAACATCTCGTTGTAATTAACTCAGGTTTATTGGTACCATGGTGATCTACTTAATCTAAATTCTCACTGTCTAAGACGCACCCTAACTTTAGCGATAGTTCTCATCGTGACAAATTTGAGATCTAAAATTTTCAACAAAAAAAACCATAACATGGCGTCGTTTTCATCTAACAATTGGAACAAGTCCGGTGGGTTTGGTTCTACGTTTAGTTCATCCAACCTGGCACCTGCTCCTGCTACTGGTGGGTCACTTTTTGGTAACCAAAACCCTGGAGCAGGCTCATCACAACCTTCAGGAGGGTTATTTGGAAACTCACAAACAAAACCAAACACTTTGTTTGGTAATTCAACTGGTACCAATAACTCTGGTGGATTATTTGGTAATTCAACGAGCACGAACACTGGTGGATTATTTGGTAATTCAACGAGCACGAACACTGGTGGATTATTTGGTAATTCAACAGGAACCAAAAGCGCTGGTGGGTTATTTGGCAATGCATCAAGTAATGGATTCGGAAGCACAAATAATACATCCACCAATGCAGGGGGATTGTTTGGTAGTTTATCCACTGCTACAAATGCAGGAACTTCGACTGGTTTGTTTGGATCATCTACAAACTTTGGATCATCGAATACTACTTCCAATTTATTTGGTTCATCAACCTCGAACTCTCAATCGATTAATCTGTCGATTAACACACCAAATCCATACAGTTATGACTCGGTCATAACAAGCATCAACAATTCAGGTATGCCTGTTTCTATTACACAAGCACTTTTCCCAGTAGAAGAAAAGGAAAAGAAAAAAACATTTAAGCCAAAGCCAAAGTCTACTTTACTCAGTAAGTTGGGTCGTACTCTTCAATTACTTCGTGCTCCATCTACTGGGCTTGAATCAATCAGAGGACTCTTCACTGCCAACGACCACTCTAATAGGCTGGCTATTCTTAAGAAGAAACCAACCAAGTCTTTACGTACCGCCTACAGTGCCAAAGGTATTCGTAGTGTGAAAAGACTCATTATCAAACTGAAACCTTTGAACTTCCATTTGATCAATGCGGATAAAGTGATTGCTTCAAAGGCAAAGCACATTCTTCTGGGCTCGTCGGCTCCTTTGACCTTGGGCCATGTGAACGATTCGTCTGATGATGATGATGCAGAAGAAGAAGAAGTTCAAGAGCATATTAGGGCTGACCTCAAGCATCTAAATTCCACTCTGGATGATACAAAGGAAGCAAAGACTATCATCGACGTAGATGATATTGACTCAAACGACGGGTACTGGTGTCTCCCTAACATAAAAGAATTGGCTTCCATGTCGGATTCAAAGCTTTCAAAATTGGAAAACTTCATCATAGGACGTATTGGCTACGGTCAGATTGCTTATGATTATCCAGTTGATCTTACTTATTACGTTGTTAAGGCTCGTAAAACATCCACTACCCTTAACAAAATCCTTTTCGGTGCTAAGTTTGAAATTGGAAAGAAATACTTTTACGTCAAACCAAATGTTGATGATTCCGGTAAGGAACTGAAAGACGCTATGGGTTTTGGCATTAATGTTCCTGCAACCATCACCTTGGAACAGGTTACTCGTAAAGAAGATACTTCAAATTCAGACTTTATCAAGTACTTGAAACTGCAAGTTGGATCCGAATTCGTTACATATGACCCGATCACTTCAAAATGGGTGTTTAAAGTAACTCACTTTAGTGTCTGGGGTCTTATTGAAGATCTTTCGATTGACGATGGGGTTGATGGATTGGATGAATTAAAAAAGATTAAGCGCAAGCAGGATGAAAAGGAATCTGAGTCTATGCTCGAATATCTGCGAATATATGAAAGTGATAACATTTCCCGTGAAATCAAGAAACAACGTTATGCTCAACAACTGGCCGGTGTACCTGGCGGGTTTTTATTCGATTTCACACAAGAAGATTCCCCTCTTCTGGCCAAGAGAAATTTGGTTTCACAAGAAATTGCATTAAGATTATCTGAATCCAAGGATTTCGAAGCCGCATCCAATACTGATATTGAAGAAGACGAGGATTTGGAGGAGAAACCAGAAGATTTCAGTATCCAACAAAGTCAATTCAATCCTGCAAACCTTGAATACTTGAAACTGATTGTTAGCGTTCTCCCTGGTAATTCGAACTTTGATGACATTGTTACTGAAAAGGCATACGAGCCGGAGGTACATGAGTCAGCGTTCGATAATATTCATGTCAAACTGTCACTTCCTGTTTCACGTGATTGGCTTGTTCAGTTGGAATTGGCCAATGATATCAACTCAGCCTTAAACCCTTCAACATATGAATCTAAGCCTAAACTTGACTTGAACACAATGGACAATTTATTGTTCGGCAACTTTAACCGTGAGTCGTCTCAAAAACAACCTAATGACTTGGAATCTATTGTCGAAGATGCTACGCTCGAAGAAGACATCTACCCAGCAAATATAACCAAGCTTGTTAACATATTGCTTGCTAATTCAGCAGTCATGTTGCGTAAAAACCAGTTTCCTAAAGTGGAACCTGTACGGGAACAAGTTTTCTCTGAATTTTTAGATGCAGACTTGCTTTTGGAAGAAGAACAAGTTTTACGTTTAGCCTCTGCACTTTTTGACTCGTCTAGTCGCTTGAGTACTGCTGACGTAGCGCAAGCTGAACGTTTAAGTGTTCTTCAAAGTAGAAGTCTCTTTGGTGAATGGCTCAAGTTTTACATTAGACCAAGCATCGAAGAGTTATACCAAACACATGATGATCCTCTCGAACATATTTTCCTCGAGATGGTTGCAGGGAACTTGGAGAGTGCAGTTGACATTGCATTGGAATCTAACAATGCGCATATTGCTTCAACTTTGACGATTGCTGACTCAAACAACCCTGCAGTCAAAGAATTAGCAACCAACCAATTACAAGAATGGAATTCAATGGGTAAGAACTCTGTCCCTGTTGGAGTCAAAAGAATATATCAACTTTTAACTGGGGAATTCGACACTCTTTTCGCTGAAGCTAAGTTGCCATGGTATCTTGCAGCATCTGTGAAATTATTCTACGGGGACAACTCATTAAGTGTTGATGAATTGATTTCAGATGTTGAGCAACTGTCCAACTCTTCAAGTGTTGTCGATGTGTTATGCTTATACAAACAATTAAACAAAAAGAAACCATTAAACCTTGAATTGTTTTCTTCAGACTGGAACTCCAAGTTGCAATGGTTTTTGTTGAAGATTCTTAATGAAAACGGTTCCAAGGTTGAAGACTTTGACGTAGTCACCTTGAAGTTTGGAAAGTTTTTGGAGAGAAGTGGTTTCTGGAAAGAAGCAATCTATGTTTACTCACATTTGAATGATGATGATAAGACAAGACAGGTTTTAAGAGATTTAGTTATTGAAAAAATAAGCATAGTTAAGGAAGAGGAGGATGAATTGGTGCTGGTCTATAAAATCCCTCGCAGCTTGATTAATGAAGCCGACGCCATAAGAAAGGCTGGCTTAAAGGATTACTGGGGTCAGGCCAAGGCTCTTGTAAAAGCAAAGATGTGGAGAGAAGCACATAATACTATATATGAGAAGCTTGGACCTAATGTTGTGATATCCAACAATAGTGGTATCAGAAAAGATTTATCACTTTTAATTGACGAATTCCCATCGTCAAGTGGTGTTGCTGATTGGAATAGTGGAGCTGGTATTTATCAGGAGTACATTAAGTTGGTTGAAAATGAAACCAACTTGGATGCATTGAATGTACTTCTCGACATCATACCTACCGCACTCTATTCCGAGTCGTTTGAAGCCAAAGCGGCACTTAAGTTGATACTGAAGAAAGTGGGTGATCTTGCATTGGAACACCAAGATGAAATTACTGATATTCAAAGTAGAATTGGGAAACTTTTCCACGGGGAAACAGAAAGACGTTACTTTGAGTTACGGTTAGCTAATGAATAAAGTGATGACCATGCATATTTTTAGTTTAACACGAAAAGCGTATAGAAGTTACTTAAAATGAAACATGAAAAGAAAGTAAAGAAATTGTATTTTTAGAAGACTGTGAAACATGACAACCTCGTGAGCAACAAAAAAATTTGATAGCCATCTTGGCATCATTCGAGAACCATGCACATGAAAGTCGCGAATCTTCAAGTTACTATGCATAAAAAATAATTTGCAATCATTCTACAGTATATTGCCAAAATACTTATATTTCTAATATAAACTAAATTTAAAATGCTTCAAGCAATTAATAATAATGCTCTATTCAATTTAAAGCAAAGCAGCAGCGACAGCGGCAACAGCGGCAACAGCACCGACAACTTGCTTGTTACCAGAACCTTCTTCAACAGTTGGAGCAGCTGGAGGTGGAACTTCAGAGGTGCTCTTAATTTCTGGCTCGGTGGTGGCAGCAGTTGGGGTGGTGGTCTTTGGCTTTTCACATTCATCACAGGTGGTTTCAGTGGTGGAGTGGGTCTTGGTTTCAGTGATGGTAGATGGGACGATACATTCACCTTCAATGGTAAGGGTGGTAGCTTCGGTAACAGTCACGGTGTGAGGAGCACACTTGTGGTCCTTACAGGTGGTAATGGTGACAGTGGTTTCTTCTGGACAGTAGGTGGTGTAGTCGGTCTTGGTGATGTCAGTGGTGATGGTGGTGACGTTAGCGTAGTTGGCCAAAGCACCGGCAGTCAAGGAAGCGAGAGTAATAGCAGTGGAGAATTGCATGTTTGGATATATCTTGATGAGAATTAAAGTTAGGAATATACTACTCTTTATATACTTGAAATTTTTGTGCTGAATTTGCAACATTTTAGGAGTTTACAGCAAGTAATAGCCCGAGATCACGGTGCTTCAAATCTGGTACTGTATAAAAAATGGTTAGACATCTTACACAAAATTCTTTTCGTGTCGGCGCCGACTACAAAAATTTCATTGTTAGAGTGCGGCCCGTAGCAATCCAGCCAAACAGGTAATGACCTAATACTTGGCACTGACTTGAGTCTATTTTTAACGTGTGCTCATGTAAACAACGTAAACAACGTAAACAACGTAAACAACGTAAACAACGTAAACAACGTAAACAAACCCAAGATTACCAAAAAGCTTTTTTTGGCGTTTGATGTATATGCTTGCTTAACACAGGGTCTCCTACAATAAGTTTTTTGTGACTCTATACCTATCAATTGAACAATTGACCCATTTAACATTGGTTCTTCATGCAGAATATTAAAGCAGACAATACTTAAGTTCCCCTTTCTCGAACGTAATGTCCCCTTTTTTTACGAACGTTTCTTTTCTTGTGTTATTGAATGCACATTGTTCTATATGCACTTGCAATAGCAATAACCTCATGAAAAAAAAAAAAAGAATCTCCGTTACAATATGATGCAATTCTACTTGGGGCTATTTTTATGCCTTGACAGAAAGTCCTATGACATTAAGTATCCTTCGTAAGAGTTTGAATGATTCTTCGAGTGTTCTCCAATTCAACGAAATTTCTCGTCTCAAACCTAAAATAGTATCGTCTTTTCCAGTTTTAGTGATGAAAGTTGCAACAGTCGAGGTTACGAGCTACTACAACCCTGAGTAGGCGGAGTTGTATACAGTACATGAAAATATGTGCAATGATCGAATGATTATATAATAGTCCTGTATGTAGTGTCACGCTACCGGTGGACTGCACATTGCAGTGTGATATCTTGAATTAATAATCATGACTCCTCCAAGAGATATTGAAGTAGGTTTAGCAGCACCAGAGCCCGAACATTGTCCAGGGCCTGAGTCAGAGTTAGCAGGAAAGGGAGACGCATGTGAGGGATGTGCCAACCAGGAAATATGTCTGTCTCAAATTCAAAAAGGACCAGATCCAGATATGCCCATCATCAATGAAAGATTAGCTAACATTCAGCATAAGATCTTGGTATTATCAGGCAAGGGTGGCGTGGGAAAGTCCACATTCACATCTATGCTTGGGTGGGCATTAGCAGCTGACGAAGAGTTGGAAGTTGGTGCGATGGATTTAGATATTTGTGGTCCATCCTTACCTCGTATGTTAGGTGCTGAGGGTGAATCGGTGCACCAGTCTAATTCGGGTTTGTCACCTGTTTATGTTGCTGACAACTTAGGCTTAATGAGTATTTCATTCATGCTTCCAGACCCAGACTCAGCTGTTATTTGGCGTGGTGCCAAAAAGAATGGTCTCATCAAACAATTTCTTAAGGATGTTCATTGGGGTGACCATTTAGACTACTTGGTTGTGGATACTCCTCCAGGAACAAGTGATGAACATTTATCCGTAACTACGTACATGAAAGATGCAGGTATTGATGGTGCGTTGATTGTAACAACGCCTCAAGAAGTTGCATTATTGGATGTTCGCAAAGAAATAGACTTTTGCCGCAAGGCAAACATAAAAATCTTGGGTGTTGTGGAAAATATGAGCGGCTTTGTCTGCCCTAACTGTAAGCATGAATCACAGATCTTCAAACCAACCACTGGTGGTGGGGCCCAATTATGCAAAGAACTTGGATTGCCTTTCTTAGGCTCTGTTCCTTTGGACCCTAGAATTGGTAAAAGTTGTGATAGTGGTGTTAGTTTCTTTGATGACTATGCCGATTCCCCAGCCGCTACTGCTATATTAGATGTTGTTGACAAATTAAGAGACCTGATAGAATTATCTTTGAATGGCTTATCTTTGAATGAAAAAAATTGATGGCTGGTCACATTATGCATGTACTACTTCCGTTCTATCTCATTAGCAATTCACCCCATGAGATTAATATTCCTTTCTTTTTAATTATTTCCAAAAATTGCAATTTTTCTGTAAAAATAGGCATTGCTTCGATAAGAGATAAGACTCCTCCAAAAACTGATGCCTATATTGTTAACTATGTAGAGATTAGTAGAATCAAAAATTGTAACCTTTCTGGTGCTGTAGTTAGATGAATGTGATTATGAAAAAAAATTCATGGAGTCGATTGTACTGAGCAACAAGTACTTTAAAGAGTCAAGACTCAACTCGCTTTACTCTGATTTTGACAAGCTCAGGGAGCTTAACCCTGAAGGTTACGAAGCAAACATCACAGCATGGAGCTCGCTCTTTAAACAGCTCATTCTAGAGGTGCCCCTGACATCTCAGGTGGCTCTTAATACTCAAAAACCATCCTTAATAACCCAACTTACTCATCCGGTGTATGGAGCTCCTCATTTGAGTGGTACGATTCTGGAATTGGTTTCCAGAAAGACGTTAATGCCATTGTCAAGGTTCCAAGAAACGGGAGTGATGAGTTGGGTGAAATGGGCATTGAATGCAAAATATAACGCAAGCAACGGGAATGAGTTGGTTGATGACCTTCTAATCCATTCTGACTTGTTGTCTTCTTTGGCTCATAAGTGTCTATCTGTTGAACATAGTCCTTTTTACACTAAACAAACGTATTTGCATCATTTAAACAAACATTTCCATATATCCAAACATGATCTAGAGTTGGTTTTAATTTATTTAACAAGGGAAAAGAAGTGTATTACAGATGGAGAATATCTAAAGTTTGGATCACCAATTCTGGAGGACGAAAAGAGTATCGCTAATTTGCAATCGTTGGTACTTGAAGCGTCAGTTAAAATGGCTGAGTACGAGAAAAACCTCTTTAAACTTGGCAACGAGATTAGCGAATCACTACATAATCCAAGTAAAGCTAAACATTTACTTAGGTTAAAGAAAATGCTCAATAAATCTCTCGAAAATATCACCCATTCATATACCGAACTTGACGGAATATTGCATAAAATAGAAGAGTCTAAGTTCAACGTGGAAATTTATAAGCAATTAGCTCAGAGTTCCGCATTGTTACGGTCGCTAAATTCACAAGTTGATTTGGATAAAATAGACGAATTGAAGGATGAAATCGCACAAGAAATTACACGGGTTGATGAAATTTCCGAGGCTTTAGGCGACAATGTTGAAGATCCTGAAATTGAACACGAGTTACAGGAGTTAATGAATGAAACGGTGCTTTCAAAGTTGAATGATTTGAAAATTAATGATTCACATGAAATTGAAAAAGAAAAGATTGAATCAAAAGACGATGAAAATTCCATAAAATATTCAAACAATACCGAGACAAAGACAAAAATATTGGCTACATAGTAAATATTAATTATTTTTTTATTATCATCACTACTCTACATAGAATCCCTTTCATAAAAATTAACCCAAAATTTGTAAGATTTGTTGAGTCAAGTTGAATAACTCAACCTTTGGATCATCATATTCATCAGAGTGTTGAGGTTTTTGTTGTTGTTGTTGATTGCTCAAATTCTTGATGCCCAGGAGAATTTGTTCATTTTCCTTAATCAACAGGTTGATTTCTACATTATTCAGTTCTAACAATTGCAAGATAGTCCACAAGGCAATATGTTCAAAGGTTGCGCTTCCACTTTGTAAGAATCTGAGCAAGAATCCATAGATACCCTCATCTGGTTCAGACCAGTTGGATAATATGTATTGCTTGTGCTCATTCAGCACTCTTGAACACAAGTTTGCCAATGCAGCGGCTGAGTTACCACAAACTTCACCATTTTCACTAAAAGTGAGTGGAATCAACACATCTATTATATGACTTTCATATAACTTTGGTTTCAAGTCATCAGCCAACGCCAAAATTGCAAAACAAGCTGAAATTTCCAGTTGTACAGATAACGGTACTTTCAAAACTAATTCTTTGCACTTATCGACGGCCCCAGCTTGCAATAAGGCTGTTCTATTCTTTTCACTACTTGCAGCCAAGTTTCTTAAGGTACTAACAGCATGGCATTGGATTTCCTCCAGTTCCAAGTAATCCAAGAGGCCAACTAAAGGTTTCAAGAAACCAGCATCAATAATGAGTGCTTCGTTTAATGGATGAATGGAAATGTTTCTAATACATGCAACAGCTGCAAGAACCAATGGCATGTGCGAACAAGTGAGTAATTGAACCAAATGTGGCAACCCACCGGCTCTCACAATCTCAACTTGGTACCCCGAATCAGAAGCCAAGTTTCTTAAAGCTAAGGTGGCTTGACATTGTACTCTTGGAGATGGCAGATCCATTAAATTAACCAATTGGCTAACCAACTTTGGTTCTGTGCTTGCCAACTTCTTTCTGTTAGCTTCATCGACTGCAATGTTAGATAATGCAGTTGTACAATAATATTGAACATCAGCATCATCGTTAGACAACAAGCTCACCAAAACTGGAACGGCACCTGCATTGACCAACTCTTGTCTATTTTCCCCAGAGTGCGTCATGTTCAACAATGCACCGGTGGCGTTACGTTGAACTCTGATATCTTTCAGCTTAGCCAACTTGGTCAATGGAATAAGTGCACCACTGCGTGCAATCTTTGACTTGTTGTCGTCCTGCGTCGCCAAGTTAGTTATACACCCAACAGCATTACATTGCACTTCGATGTTAGTCGACATCATTTGTCTGATTAATGGCTCCAATCCTCCCATCTCTACAATAAGAATCTTGTTTTCAGTGTTAACCGCAAGATTTCCCAATGCTCCACATGCAGCACGTTGCACTTCCGAATCAGTGCTTTGTAACAAAATTAAGATAGGTTCCAAAACATCTCTATTAACCTCCCTTACATCCTTCTCTGTAATCTCTGCAAACGCAAGAGCTGCACTGCGTTGAAGATCAATGTTCTCAGAGTATACTAATGTGCTCAATGCACGGAGTGGTCCATTCGAGAAGAAGTCCACATCAGACCGGTTCTCCAAGTACTGTAAAAGTGCTGAAATCGCTTCTCTTTCATTCTCTGCGAGGAGAAGTGGCGCATGACTGCCATCTCCACTGCGTGATGACAAACAACTGCAACATACACCCATACCTATTCTATTCTTTATTTACTCTGCTATTTATCAAGAAGAATGACGAGCAAAGGAGTTTGTTTTCTTTTTTCCTTCCTTTTCCTTTTGTCGTGACTTTTTCGGCACACACGACTGATAACAAATTACAACCGTTTACAGACAATACCTACAGATGCTACTTTAGATGAAACTTCCTCATCTGTGCCTCTATCTATTTTTTTTAATAACTACACTCCTTCCTATGTACTTTTTTTTTTGTTAAGTGATCTACTTCTCCTCCTCCACCTCTTACATTAAAACAGCAATTTAGAAACAAAAAAAATTAACATGAAATCAACGGCCGTAATTCTTCTTTCTATCATTGGTAGTGCCCTCGCAAAGGGATTACAAATCGGCGTCTTGCATGAAGTTCCAGAAGCTGAATGTACTGTCAAGACTAAAAAGGGTGACACCATCATGGTTCATTATGAAGGAACTTTGGAAGATGGAACCGTTTTTGACTCCTCTTTCAAGAGAGGCACTCCTATCCAATTCACTTTGGGTATTGGTCAGGTCATCAAGGGTTGGGACGAAGGTTTAACCAGAATGTGCATTGGTGAAAAGAGAAAGTTGACTATTCCTTATGATTTGGCTTACGGTGAATACGGAATGGGCCCAATTCCTCCAAAGGCCAACTTGATTTTTACCACCGAATTGGTTGGCATCGAAGGTGTTGAACATGATGAATTGTAATTTAATATAGAATTATTGATTTGAGTTTCTGTAGTTTATAGTCTATAGGGTTGCAAAAAAATGAAACTTGATCTAGCCGAGGATCGAACTCGGGGCCTTTTCGGAGCTTACAGTACGGAGCACTTGTAAACGAAACGTGATAGCCGCTACACCACTAAACCTATTTCTGCAAAATTCGCTTTTTATCGTATCCACCAAGTCAAATCTTATTGTTTATCCGCAAATCCCGAGTTGACGTAAACCAAATGAAGAACTTACGTCACCAACTTTACCGAAAATGCCATCTCCAAACAATAAACACCGAATGTAGATAGCAATTACAAGATATAATTATATGCACCCCAATTGGGACGTTCCTTGCTTAGAGACCCTTCTCACTCCGCAAAAAAATTAAATTCGCTATGACACGGACTATTCTTTTACGTTTGTCAAACACAGGGGAGCCTGTGAATAGTGAGTCTGTGGCCAATGGTGTTCTCATTCTTCCATCGCTACCACTCGAGCCTAACCATTCCGAGAAATCCGCCTTGTTCAACTTGGTTTTTCATGTAAATGCTGCTTCTCCGATAACTAAAAATGCAACCCTTCTTATTAACGTCCCCTCAGATTATGACGGAGTCTTCGATAGACAAAAGTACGTCGAGCATCCTATAAGCGCAAGCTTCTACAAGGATACTGAAGTACTGGTTCCAATTTTCCGTGCTGGTACTTATAACTACCGTGTCCGTTATTCTGAAGCCGGAGAGACAAAGACTACTGATGCTTTCTACTTCAATGTTCCTCCCTACTTACAGATTGATAAAAAGTTTGTCCCTTTTAACTCAATCAGTATCCAAAGTGTTGTTCTGAAGTGGATCGGTCCGTTGGCCAATTGGGATTCCTTTTTTGCTAACGTTGCAGACAAGGGTTACAACATGGTTCATTTCACTCCTTTACAAGAACGTGGTGAGTCCAATTCCCCTTACTCTATTTATGATCAACTCAACTTTGACCCAACCATCTTTAAATCCAACGATGAGGCCTCGGCTACCATCAAAAACGTCACTGATAAGCACAAATTGCTTACTATGACGGATGTGGTTTGGAACCACACCGCAAACAACTCCGATTGGCTCCGTGATCACCCAGAGGCTGGTTACAACGTGAAAACTGCTCCTCATTTGACTGCTCCAATCGAGTTGGATGCAAAATTGGCTGAATTTAATTCAAAGTTAGAGGATCTTGGCTATTCTCTCAACAATGAGCAAGACCTTGACCGTGTTGTTAATGAGGGTGTCCAAAAGGAGGTTCTCGATAAATTGAACTTATGGCAGTATTACGTCTTCGATCGTACCAAGTTTCTTGAGGACTTGGAAAGTGCTACTGAACAAAAGGTCGATGTCCCAGAAAGTTTGAAGGGTGCTGGATTGAAACAAATTGCCGAGTTTTTGTTAAAGAATGCTAATAAAAATGATGGCATTGTTTTAGGAGCTCGTTTTGAAAACGAATTGAACGCTGGCGCAGTTTTGTCCATTTTGCGTGCTATCCATGGTAACACCTCTCAAGCTGGCGCTGTTATTGATGAAATTAACGGTCCATTGTACGCACTGTACGATGAAGATGTACGTACAATAAAGAATCAATTAGCTGGCCGTGCTCGCTTCCTTCGTTTCGAAGAAAATGGCCCAAAGCAAACTTCTGGCCCAATCTTTGAACCTTACTTTACAAGATTTACCTCCAACGGGTTTGATTATGCTCTTGCAAACAATGGTTGGATTTGGGGTGGTAACCCTCTTGTGGATTTTGCTTCAAACAAATCAAAGGCTTACTTGCGTCGTGAGGTCATCGTATGGGGTGACTGTGTCAAGTTACGTTATGGTTCTGGCCCAGAAGACTCTCCATACTTGTGGAAGCGTATGATTGAGTATACTAAGATTTGTGCACGCAACTTTGATGGGTTCCGTATTGATAATTGTCATTCCACTCCAATTCATGTGGGTGAGGGTCTTTTGGATGCTGCTAGAAGCGTCAATCCGAACTTGTACGTTGTTGCTGAATTATTCAGTGGTCTGGAGAAAATGGACCAGATCTTTGTTGAGCGTTTGGGTATCAACTCTTTAATTAGAGAAGCAATGCAAGCTTGGAGTGTTTCTGAGTTATCCTCCTTGGTCCACAAACATGGTGGAAGACCAATTGGTTCCTTTACGTGGTTACCTTTGGATGCTTTTGCTTATCCTGCCACCAAGGAACCTGAGTCTGTTGGTTCTAGACCAGACTTGGCGATTCCAAAGGTTTTGACTGAACAAGCTCCTCATGCTTTATTCATGGATTGTACGCATGATAACGAAACCCCAGCTCAAAAACGTACTGTTGAAGATACTCTTCCGAATGCTGCGTTGGTTGCTTTCTGTTCCTCGGCAATTGGTTCTGTCTACGGTTATGATGAAGCCTATCCCAAATTGCTTGATGTTGTGGGTGAAACCCGTCAGTACACCTCAAATGCTGGTATTGGTGCTGTCAAGAAGAAGCTTCACCATGTCCGTAAGCAATTGACCGACGAAACAGAAGACATTTTAAATGACCATGAAATGTACATTCACCACGAGGACCAATACATTACTATTCAACGTCAAAACGCAAAAACTGGTAGAGGTTGGTTCTTGATTGCAAGATCAAAGTTCTCCGAAAATGTTCCTGATCAAATCTTGAGCAAATGTATCTTGAATGGAACAAAGGTCAAGTACGAATTTGGTTATAGCTTGAAGAAAGCAGGCGATTTTGAAAATGATGACAAGAAATTGACTGGAATTCCAACAGAGTTGATTGAGCTTGAATCCCCTCACATTGAATTTGTTAACGACGAAACTCAAATTCAGGTCGACTCTCTGTTTGTTCCAGGTTCTATTGCCGTCTTTTCCACCTTTATTGAGACTGCTGACCGTTCTCTTGACGAGTTTGTTGGCGAAGGTGCCCTTGAAGCAACCAAAGATCTTGATTTGTACGACTTAAATGCCGTTCTTTTCAAGTGTGAGGGCGAAGAACGTGATGCAAGTGCTGGCAGAGATGGTGTGTACGACATTCCAAAGTTTGGAAAACTTGTCTACGCAGGTCTTGAAGGTTGGAACTATGCTCTTCGTGATGTTATTTGGCAAAATAACCTTGGCCACCCAATTGCTGACCATCTTCGTGATGGTGCATGGGCTTTAGATTACCTCGTTCAACGTTTAGACAAATTTGCCGAAAAGAGTAAAGCGGTTGCAAAATTCCAAAAATGGTTCTCTGAACGTGCTGAAGCAATTAAAAAGGTGCCATACTTCCTTAGACCACATTACTTTGCCCTCGTTGTTGGTATTGCATATGAATGTGCTCGTTTTAGAGTATTACGTTTGTTCAGCAAGCCAATCCAAGAAGGCACGAACTTTATTCAAAGTCTTGCCCTCACATCAGTCCAAATGGTTGGTAACATGAACAACACTAGCTTGGTTGCTTTGGAACAGACTCCTTCGCTTGCAGCTGGGTTGCCACATTTCTCCAATGACTACATGAGATGTTGGGGTAGAGATGTTTTTATCTCATTCCGTGGTCTCTTGATTGTTCCTGGTAGAATGGAAGATGCCAAGAACCATATCCTTGGATTTGCGCAAACTTTGAAACATGGGCTCATTCCAAACTTGCTTGACGCTGGCCGTAACCCAAGATACAACGCTAGAGATGCAGCTTGGTTTTTCTTACAAGCCATTCAAGAATACGTCCACCATGTTCCAGATGGTTACAAGATCTTGGATGAAAAAGTAAAGAGAAGATTCCCATTAGATGATAAGTATGTTACTGTTGACTCCGAAGAAGCTTTCAGTTATGAAAGTTCAATTAGAGAAGTGATCTACGAAATACTTGCACGTCACGCTGCTGGTATCAAGTACCGTGAAGCCAATGCTGGTCCTAATTTGGACTCACAAATGTCTGAAGATGGGTTTAACGTTGAAGTAGGAATCGACTGGGAAACCGGATTGGTTCATGGAGGCTCCCAATTAAACTGTGGTACCTGGATGGACAAGATGGGGGAAAGTAGCCGGGCCAACTCCAAGGGAGTTCCAGGAACTCCAAGAGATGGTGCTGCTATTGAACTCCAAGGGTTGCTCAAGAGTGCTTTGAGATTTGTCTTAGAATTGCAAAAGGATGGGCATTTTGACTACAAGACGGTGAAGAAGCCAGATGGAACCGAAATATCCTTAAAGGAATGGAATGATCTCATTCAAGCTAACTTCGAAAAGCACTTTTACATCCCAGTGAATCCAGAAGAGGACTCACAGTATGCCGTTGACCCATCCATCATCAACAGTCGGGGAATCTACAAAGATTTGTACAGATCTGGTAAGCCATATGAAGATTATCAATTGCGTCCTAATTTTGCAATTGCTATGACTGTTGCACCGGAATTATTTGACACTCAAAAGGCTATTGGAGCTCTTGATATCGCAGATAAGGCTATTCGTGGACCTGTTGGAATGGCCACCTTGGACCCATCTGACTACAACTATAGACCATACTATAACAATGGGGTTGAAAGTGATGACTTTGCTACGTCCAAGGGTCGTAACTACCACCAGGGTCCTGAGTGGGTCTGGTGTACAGGCTACTTTTTGCGTGCCTTCCATAACTTTAAGAGTCAAGATAAAGACTTCGATATTTTGACTGAGTTAAACACAAGGTTGCAAGGTCACAAAAAGTGGATCCGGGAATCACCATGGGCTGGTTTAACCGAGTTGACCAACAAGAATGCTGAATTCTGTGGAGACTCTAGTCCAACACAAGCTTGGTCACTGAGTTGTTTGTTAGATTTATACTATGATTTATGGTCCAAATAGACTATAAATTAGTTATTATGTATTGATTCTTATTATTCAATAAAAGTATATTTTTATTAATTGTATATTCTTATTTACAACAGTATATTCTTATTTATAATAGTAGATTCTTAATACTAGTTATTCCTATTAGTTTACTATAACCTTAAATATTATTCATTTCATATTAAATCGTAACAAATTATAAAATAATTCTATAATCCTTTTCCCTTTCTGAAAATATCTCACCTTCACTTAGATATGTCCAACAGTAATTCTTAAATCCCACTTCTTTAGACACTGGTACAGCCGAGTGGATAGTGATTAGACACAAGGAAAATGCAAACAACATAGTTTCGAGGACTGTAACCGCGAGAATAGCTTCGCTCATATGTAGAGCCTTAAAATCAGGTAACGTTGGGTTTTTAAGGAAGCCCTTTGCTAGGACACAGAAAGAAGCTAACCATAGCAAAAAGAAGCTACCATCCAATAACATGACTACTATTGCGACCCTTTTCTTCATTAAAGCGTATGTAGTCAAAATAAGACAAGTGAACAAAGCCAATGCAAATACACATATTAAATGTAAGCCGTTATCATGGTTAATACCTATTATAAGCTTAAGGACAAGGGCTAGAATGCAACCAGTCCATTGCAAAAGCCTAATGCTTTGAGCAATTGTTTTGTGCATACCGATTAAATAATTCTCGACATCAAGCTATATAAGTATGGATTGCTATGTTTCAGGTTTACCTAAATTTCCAGGTGAAACCCGTATTTAAGGGTCCGTCTATACATGTAAATATTCGCCTACGCAATGTTTCAAATGGAAAATGAGTAAAAATAGATATCAAGTATATAGATAAGAAGCGTGTTTTTTGTAGGTATCATCAAAAGCGGTTGCATCCAGGTCTTCGTGGAGTGGTGCCACATGAGCCAAAACAAAGCCAGAGGTTAAAGGGGTGGAAAGAAACCCCTTAATCCCCCCTTGCGTGTTGCAGAGCGATGAAAGGCACGCGCACAGTAGCGTGCACAAAAACAATGCTAACTCGATGCTAGACAACGAAACCAACCTTTGATCATGTAGAGACAAATAACCTCGTTTTTGTTTGTTTTATCAATATCCTTTGTTTCGTTTAGTAAAATCATTGTTGTCACGACGGTGGTTGGAACCCAGAGTAGAATAATCATTATTTCCGCAGCCAAGATCCCGGCAACCCTAGGCTTATCGATCAATGAGAACACAAAAATATATACCAAAGTGACAACCGAGACGATGATCGCGACTGTTAAGGAGGCTATCCCCTTTTCTACCCAAACAAATGCCCCTGCAGCAACCGCAATCGTAATTATCGCAGCTGTAAATTGTACAATTCGTGTACATATTGAAATGCTCTTGATCATGTTTACTATCTATTTGGATATCTTGTTTTTTATATATATATTGATGGTTTTGTACTAGAATGAAGACAATCATAGTCTAACTAGTTATGTTTCAGAACCCGATAATTTAGTCAATTGACAGCTCCAAGTTTTATATGCTATCACCAAAACCGAGGCGTCTTCATCAACGAAGTTACCGTTATATGAATGAAACCGAGGCGTTATTTGTTAGTCTTTGCTGTAATATCATTGTATCTTTTATGATGTGCATACTTGCATCGACTAATCAAAACATTTTCTATCAACACAATTAGCTGTGTTAAATACTCAAGCCATCATTCTGAAAGATTCTCTGTCAATTATTTTTTAAAAGAACATGAATAAAGAATAACAAAAATACTGATCGAAGATGAAGGAGCAATAGCAAACCGATTGAAGATGAATGAGCAATACAAAAATATTGATTGAAGATGTTGGTGTTGCAAATAACATTTGTAGTGTCGTTAATTAGCGTAAATTGTAATCAAATAGCACTTTGAAGAGTTACACTAATTGTAGACTTCTAACAATTACATTCAATCTGTGGATGAGTAATTTCAATCTGTGGATACGTTCAATTTGTGCATCACTTCGTAGTTCAATTATCCTTTTACATATCGTACCACTGTTCCCCATGTCTTTTGAGTCATCAAAACCCCCTTGTAATTGTCCAACAGCTTTGCTAAATCTGGAATATCCATACCAGGACCACTCAAATGTAATAAAGCAAGATTAGGCGGCCAAGAGGGTTGGTGCTGAGACGAAAGCAGAACAGAACAATCAACATACAAGTCGGTAATCGAGGTGGGAAACTGGGGTGGGAACTCAAATACAGAAACCACCAAGTATAATTCAGTAATATTGGGAGGGTAGTAGAAATCGGATTCTACTCTTATGGTAGTCTCAAAGAGCTTCAAGCTCGTCAACGAGTCGGGAAGCTGTGGTTCCCTGCCACTAAAGACAAACCAACCTGAGCGCACCTCAAGTTTTCGGAGCGAGGGAGGTAGCTCCACACTGCTCAACTGGAAACACCCGTGTACCTTAAGCTCAGTGATGGAGTTCAAGTGACCCAAGCCCTTAAGATCGGTCAACTTGGAGAATTGGTTGATGAAGAGAAAGTCAATGTTTTGAGGAAAGGTGATTCGGTCCAAAGTGCGTATTTCCAAGTCCGATATAACAAGTCTGGCTACGTTGTCCAACGCAGATAAGTCGATTTCCGTCTCCACCAGCACACGCAGGTTATGCAGATCCATCGACCCAGTATCCAGGTCATAGTAATTCCATATCTCATCATCGCCGTCCAGGTCCAGCCAGATCTGCACATCCAGTACCGACTCCCAGCTGATGTTATCCGCCAGCACTGCGTCCAGCACGGTGTCCCAACTAGCCAGGTCCAGCGAAAAGTCGCCTGGGTAGTTTAAAATGAGGTTGCGGAGGCTATCCATACTGGGAAAGGTCAATTGACCATCAGGAATGCATCCAAGAATGAGTGTTTCGAGTGAAGAAGGAAGCGCAGCCACATCCTCACTACTCACAGACTTGGAATACTTCAAGTATGAGAGCTGATGCAAACCAGACAATTCATCAAAGAGAAGCCTCGGAGACTCATACTCCGTCACGATTTTCAATTGTACAATTGACTCTGGAAACCTAAGACTCGTGTGTGTTAGTTTTTGTCTTCGTCTCCCCAAGAGTTCCATTGATACAAGAGGATTCTCTAATGCTTGCTTTACTCCCTCAAGCTTGGTGTTATCCGCCACTGATAACAGAAGGCAAAACTGCCGTACCTGACTCATGAACTCGGGAAACTGTGCGTGCGCTCTGTCCCATTCCCATAAACTCGAGAACTTGATTGATCTCGGCACAAACCCACGCCTTTGCGCCATGCGTATGAACTCCTCCAAGTCACCTACACTCGCCACAGTACCCCACATCTGCCGATCGAGATGTTCTTCCTCGTTCCAGTAAACTTGATACAATGAATCCTCTTCGGGTATCTCCACTGAGATGTCTGTGTAGTAGTACTCGAATGCATACTTGCCAATAGACAGTTCGATGAGCTGGAACACCGCCTCCCTGGGTATGTACTTGAATATTGACCTGAGAATGTCAGGGGGTAGGTTCCGGAGTCCCATGTTAAAAAAAGTACTGCATGTATTCGGCTGCGAATAAACAAATGGATTTCATTTACTATGAGTTTTTGTTTTCTATGGGTTTTCTATGGTTTCTTACTAGCGGTTTTCTATTATTGGTTTCCAAAGAGAAATTTCAATAGAGGAGTTTCCAAAGAGAAATTCCAAAGACAACTTTCCATAGAGAAGTTTCCAAAAAGTAGTTTTGTATTAAGGGCCTTCTCTTAATATTTCATACTCTACCTCTTGTTTATGCAAATAATGATCCCTAAAACATTAATTTATTAATTTCATCTCTACATTCTAATCTGTTTTCATCAACAATATCCAAATTATCTACATCATATTACTTACTATACATAAAACTACCTAATTGGAGTTTTCTTCGGCTTAATTTCTTCTTCTTTAGTAGCATGCAATTTTATCTGGGATGGATAATCCTGTCTGTTACCTTGATGACCTTGGTGCCAATCATAACTCAAAGCATATGCAAATATACTTCCGTCCCTGTTAAAAGCCGATGCCAGAATAGAATAGTTGACGTTTGGAAACGTCTTTAACTTCCTCTTACCATCCTTGTCCCAGTAGCAGAAAGTACCATCACTTCCAGCAGTACTGAAAGTACCAAAGTTGGGGTGGAAAGCTATAGAGTTGACTGAGTATGCGTCCGAGTCCTGTGAGTTGGTCGAGCGCAACGCCAGCGTTCCCGTGGTGCTCTTGGGCTTACGGTGACACTTGAACGAAAACCCAAGCTTGGTTTGCTCTTGCTCGTCTACATACTGAATTGCTGCTCTGCCTTCAATAGACCCAACCGCATACCCGTTGGCTTGGGGGTAACATGCAACAGTCCGGATCTGGTACTTCAATGGCGACTGCACCGTCTTGAAAATCTGCTGTGGGTTGTTCAAGTCGAAAATACAAATGTGTCTTTCCGCACATCCAACCACCAAAAGCTTTTGGCTCAGGTCCATCGTGTACACTCTCTCTGGCATTTGAACAGTTGCGATGGGCTGTGGTGCACGCATGTCCCAGTACTTGATCGTCTTATCCCACGAACCAGAAACTACAGCAGGCGTGTTTGATGGCCCGCACTCAACATATCTAAGATCCTTGACTGGCGCATCGTGGACTCCAATCTGTTGCGCTTGTTGTGATTGTAAATCAAAAATCTTGACTTGTTTGTCTGCTCCCCCCAGAACGACTTTGGTTCCGTCATAACTCCACTGTGCACTCAACACTGGCCCATCGTGCTCGTAAAGCGCACGTCCTTGGTTGTTTCCTGACTTAGGGTCAATGTCGTAAATACGAACTTTCTTATCCCATGATGCTACTGCAAGCATATCAGACACAGGGGAGAAAGCAAGTGATGACACGGAGTCCTCCGGCCCATTGTTAATAACAATATCATTCACCAATTCCTGTCCTGTTGATGTTGTGCTAATCATGTCAAATCTCCCAGACTTTTGTTGTTGAAAAAATGCGAATAAAAATTGTAATCTGATGATGTGAGTTCATGGATTGTATTGGCATGAGGGGTTAGATTGAGCAGCGCATATGTGGTCTCCATGTGTAGTTGATATATTGTCTTGTAGAATTAGAAGTGTACTCGGATGATAATATGGCGTTATAACAATAATTTGGTGCATTAACATACTTTATATTATAATACGATGATTAAATTTGTCCTTTAATATGCTTTCACTTCGTATGTAATAAATATTACCGAAACAGCCACTTCAACGTTCTCCGACTCCTGTGAAACAGGTGCTTGTAAAATTGGTATGATTATGTAACGCCTGACACACCCAAACGTGGTCATGGTGAATTTGTACAACTGTACTTCACTGGTATGAGAATAGAGGTGTTCGTGAATCTGATTTATTAATACCTTAAGCAGTCACAAAATAAATGGTTATTAATTCTGTGTATTCTATATTATTCTATATAAATCTATCTATTCATTCAGTGTTCATACGGGTTAACCTGTATGTATTATTCAATAATGAGATTCTTAACCTTCATTTTTACATTTTACAAGACTTTTAAGGAATTCAAGGGCTTATTAGATTGTGGTTTATTCAAGGAATTCAAATATTCATAGCTTTTAAGGGATTCAAAGAATTCAAAGATTCAAAGCACTCAAAACATTCAGCACATTCAAAACATTGAAGGAAGTAAAAGCGTTCAAGGGCTACTCAAATAATACATATAAATACATATTAATTCCCAGGCATGTATTAATCTGTCTTCAACATGAAATTTAGTGTTTTTTATCTTATTACAATTGCAACCGCCTTACCTATTGCGTACGTTGAAAGAGAAGTAGTTAGTGATGCTGCTGAACATTGTGAGGAAACTCCTAGTCATGCTGTTTTGGGATGTGACTCAGAAGCTTCTGGTGTTATTGCTGCAAATGGTTCGAAATCTGTGACTAACACCGTAAACGCCGCCCCAACTGCAAGTGCTATTACAGGTACATACCCTAACAAGAAGTTATCAACATAAATATAAAAAATGGCTCTCTATATATAACTGCAATCAGTCATAACTAAAGATCCATAATTATTCGTAATTTCATATTTCGCAACCATGCACACACAATAACAAGAGCAAACACAAAGTGGTGCCGCGTTGCCCATTTTCAGATATTGACCAATTCATTCATGATTTCGACTTCTTCCTTCCATAAATTCTGAATAGTGCGTTCTATATTACCTGATACGCTTGCCGCTAGTGTCTCGCTTGTCCTTAAACAGATGCATAAATTAACATGCACGTGATTTTTGATTTTTCGGATCTGGGATACCGCGGGGTATAAAAGGCCCACAGATTCCAAATTTCATTAACCAAAATGTTAAGCAGGATTGCTAGAAACCGAGGATTGGCCCGTGTGGCCATCAGATGCCAATCAACTATCCAGTTGACTTCAACCACCACTTCGTACCCTACAGACCACACTGCTGAAGGGGTCCAACCTTACATTACCCCAAGTTTTGTCAACAACAAGTTGATTAAGTCCACTAGTGACGTGTGGTATGAAATTCACGATCCTGCTACGAACAATGTTATTGCTACGGTACCTCAATCGACTCCACAAGAGTTGGATGACGCAATTGCTGCTGCTCAAAAGGCCTTTCCTGTCTGGAGAGATTACTCAATTATCCGTAGACAAGGTATTGCATTCAAGTTTGTTGAATTATTACGTGAAAACATGAACAGAATTGCTGGTGTCATTGTCTTGGAACAAGGTAAGACTTTTGCTGATGCTATTGGTGATGTAACCAGAGGCTTGCAAGTTGCCGAAGCAGCTGTCAACATAACCAACGATCTCAAGGGTGAAACTTTGGAGGTGGCTACTGATATGGAAACCAAGATGATCAGAGAACCATTGGGTGTGGTTGCTTCAATCTGTCCTTTCAATTTCCCTGCCATGGTGCCTTTGTGGTCTTTACCTTTGATTTTGGCTACTGGTAACACTGCCGTCATTAAACCATCTGAAAGAGTTCCAGGTGCCGCCTTGATCATTGCTGACTTGGCTGCTCAAGCTGGTGTTCCTCCTGGTGTTGTGAACATTGTTCACGGTAAGCACGACACTGTCAACAAGCTTATCGAAGACCCAAGAATTAAAGCCTTGACTTTTGTTGGTGGCGATAAAGCTGGTCAATACATTTATGAAAGAGGTAATGCCTTGGGAAAGAGAGTCCAAGCTAACTTGGGTGCAAAGAACCACTTGGTTGTTTTGCCTGACGCAGACAAACTGCAATTCATCAACGCCTTGAATGGTGCTGCATTCGGTGCTGCTGGTCAGAGATGTATGGCCATCTCCGTCTTGGTGACTGTTGGTAAAACCAAGGAATGGATTGCTGACATTGTTAAGGATGCAAAGCAATTGAGAGTTGGTTCCGGTTTTGCCAAGGACTCTGACTTGGGTCCTTTGATCACACCTGAAGCCTTGGTGCGTCTGAGAGAAATCATCAAGGATTCTGTTGCTGCTGGTGCCGTCTTGGAATTGGACGGAACTGATTTCGTCCACCCAGACCCTAAGTTCACCTACGGTAACTTCTTGGGTCCTACCTTGTTGACCAACGTTAAGCCTGGCCAACGTGTCTACGATGAAGAAGTTTTTGCTCCAGTCTTGGCTGTTGTCAATGTCGAAACCTTAGATGAGGCTATCGAATTGGTCAACAACAATAAATATGGTAACGGTGTTTCCCTCTTTACTTCCTCCGGTGCTTCTGCTCAATACTTTAACAAGAGAATCGATGTCGGTCAAGTTGGTATTAACGTTCCTATTCCTGTTCCTTTACCAATGTTTGGTTTCACTGGTTCAAGAGGTTCTTTCCTTGGTGACTTGAACTTCTATGGTAAGTCTGGTATCACCTTCTTAACTAAGCCAAAGACTATCACCACTGCTTGGAGGCTGAGCACTATTAGCGGTGAAGTATTAAAGCCTTCTACCTCTATGCCATTGCAACAGTAAGTTAATAGAGTAATATAAGAGTATAAATATACAAAAATATAGTGAAGGGTGCGGGTTTCGAACCCGCGCGGACAACGTCCAGCAGATCTTAAGTCTGCCGCCTTAGACCACTCGGCCAACCCTCCGATTTTCGTTTGGAAAATGTACTTTTGTGTTTAGTTAATAATTATTATTAATGTCATATAAAAACCTGAAAGATTCCCTAACGCGGCAGACATGAACTTATATAAATACCTTCGGTATTGTTTCAGTTCTGAATCAGAGTCAATGAATCTACCGAAATGTCGAGCTTAGCTCGTTAAAAAATCGGAGACATTTGTCTCACCTAAAATATAGGTCAAAAACTTTTCATTAACAGTAATATTTCACTCATACTTATCTTTACTTTCCTTTGACAGTAATATTTTATACATTTTGATAAAGTATCGAATTGCTGCAAAAAAAAATGAAATAAGTAGAATTTTTAACACTTTTCTTTTTTTTTCGCATTTAAATACCAATACCGACTTGCACACAAAATTATGATAAAAAATTGAGGTACCAAAATGTTATGTCAAGTAAAATAAAGCTTATATTAAATGTGATAGGGATGAATTAAAAAATACGATTATGATTTATCTTCTGGAGAATACTGCTTGCTTTCTTTTTCCTCAACTCCCAGGTATCTGATTGTCGAGCTAACTTAACCATTTCCTTAAAGGTCATGATTTCTCCATCATTTAAGCTTATTCTCTTTTTGAGGTATTTGTGTGTATCGGATTCAAAGGTTGTGATAAGCATAGACACCACTGAATTCTCATCAAAAGTTCTATCAAGTAGCTTGATTAAACTTATGTAGTCTAATAATGTCATAACATGGACATCTAATGAACAGTTTTGTCTCAAATTAAAAAGATCACTTCTAAGTTCGTAAACATCAGGCACGGTTCCAAAAAATTCACAAAACTCTAATAACACAGATTCAAGCTTTTCTTCAGTATCGATATGAGGACCCATCTCATTCAAGATCCAGTCTCGGTGGTGTCCTGACAACCCTTTTAAAAAGCAGCCCAAATATACTTTGGGATGTAAGATCATGCCAAATGAAGTAGCTTCTTCTCGGTAAACCTTCACAATCAGGTTGATATCTCTCCAGTACCAAACAGGTGCCATGTGATCACCAAGAATGAGCTTTGAATACTTCACTCTAGAATCAGGAAGAAATGCAGCATCGTTCCGGAACGATAAAGGATTGGTCATAACTTGTGGTTTCGCCTCTGCTCCGTACAAGTATTGAATATATTCATCTGGAAAATTTTCTGTCATCTTGTTTACAGACAACTTTGTGCTAGGTATTTGTTGTGAGTCAATCTATGGCGATAGAGTTCCCCTTAAATACAACTTGCTATCTCGTCAATATAATCGCACAAACACCAACTAAAACACAGAATGAAAGATCTTCAGCGATGAACAATATATCTTCGAATATGTGGATCAGGCACAGTGTAATATGGGACCGTAAGTTACCGGTAAAGATTACAAAGTTGAACAATACAAAACTTTCAACTAAATTTTAGTTTCTCAAAATACAATGACATCCACATATTACATTATGTATATCACCCGTAATATATTACTCACGTCAAAATATTTTTTTAACTATATCCATGACAGCCTTTATTTTAGGTAATATTTTTTTAGTATTTGCCAAGTTATGTCTTCTTTGCAAATATAGTGAAGACGAGGCAAATTTCTATGCATTCTGCATGTATGAAACTAGACATCGTCTGGTTTCTTTGCCAATGGTTATTTTTCAATCTCTTAAAGCTGCAAACATCAAAGTAAATTAAACCTAACACAATTTGAATGTGTATTTTGCCGTAAGTAACCGCCACAGATAATTGATAATGCCATGGACCTGTAGTTCTGTACATACTATCCACAAACGCATAGAATCAACAAATACCCGCACCTGCCTTTGTGTAAATTATATACACCATGTGTCTGAATAAATTAATTTTCTACTCCTGAACACATTCATGTACTAAGAACTTAATTTTTCGCAACTATTCGTGAAATTCTTCTAATTGCAACCTTAAAATATCAACAAAATAAGCCATGTACATATAAATTACTGCTCAACAAATTAATAGTTTATTTTATTTGGTTATTTTTAGTGAAGAGAAGACTTAATCAAGGTTTGCCTTTCAAAGATTTCAAGGATATGTCCACTTTCATTCAAATAAGCCGCATATTGTTCAAAACAGTCAATGTTAATCCTATAATTTAGTTGAGAAAAATGTCTACACTCCTTTAATGAGCCATGAATCAGCATTTCGGTAGATTCATTGACTCTGACTGTGAACTGAAACAGTACCGTAGGTGTTTATACAAGTTCAAGTCTGCTGCGTTAGGGAATCTTTCAGGTTTATATATATATCACAATACACCCTACCTTATAAAACTTTCCGTTAATAGCTCTTCATCCAGAATAACTAGGAGACGCTTCTACTACCGAAAATAATTTTTACTCCAGCTAACATAATGATGCTTTTATTGAAGTGGGCAATTTCTTGAAAATGTAAATGGTTGCGTGGTCTAGTTGGTTATGGCATCTGCTTAACACGCAGAACGTCCCCAGTTCGATCCTGGGCGGAATCATTATTTTATTTTTTTTCCAAGTTTTTATGTCCATTAGTTTTAAAATTAGAACCGGCTTTTAATCTGATCGTATGTTTTTGTATCAATTATAGTCTCGGCTAAAAACATAACCTTTTCCCGGCGATTGATAAAGTTCTTGGTTTAATTAGACGAGAGCATAGCGCACTTGTTAGTTTAGTCATCTAAATGTGCATTGAGTTTCTTAGTATCCAACATATACGATCTGAAAGAATTCTTACTATGAGAATTGAATAGTATTTGAGTTTATAGTTTCTATTGATCGTATATACCAGAAGTAAAGAGTTTATCTTGGAATTAGGATGCGCTCGCGGACGGACGGGTAGCCTTATCACGTGAAAAGGTCCTTTTGCAGCCAGAGAGTTTATCCATGAGAACTAGAACGAAGAGGTCTTACAACAATGTGTCTAAAGAATGAAGTCATTTAGCGGCATTAAGAAAATCGAATGGGACAAACATGAATAAGCATTACAATGTAAACGAAGTACTAAACAAAAAATAGAATGTAAAACGATTCACGTGAGTCTTTACAAGCACATACAATAGCCAAGACCAAGGGGTAAGCCAAGCGATATGAGACATACGATATTACGCGAAGATAAGGCCAATTGGCGCCAACCATTTGTCAAGGGTAGCAAATAAACGGAAAGATTCGGGTCAGCATAGGGAGGGCCGTATACCCGAGCCCCACACTGACACGTCGAAAAAATGGCGCAGGAGAATCGGTACACTAAACCCGAATAATTGTCAATTGCACATAAAGCAAGACAACAACAAATAGCAAGCATGGAGATCAATCCACTACATTTACAGCTAAGGCAATACATCTTACCCCTATACAAATCATCAAATCTGGAAACTGACAAAAAATAAAAATTATGGGGTAATACAGTGACTATGAATCACACATAAACCAAAAGTAAACAGTGAGGGAAATATCGCCCAATAGCAACAGAGTAGACAGTAATTGAAAATTGTCTGAATTTTTCCGGTAAAAAGATTTCCGATTCCACCCGCGAATATATAATGAGATGAGATTTAACATTAACCAAAATTTTTTTTCTGACATGGAGACAAAGGTACCGATAGTGGTGAAAACATCAAAGGAGTGGGTGCTACCACCAAGACCCAAACCTGGACGCAAACCCATAACAGAGGAGAAGAAAACTAGAAGCTGTAAAAAGCTAAAGAAAAGAAAGAATGAGGAAGCCGAATCCTTGAAACACAGCATAGAAATAGTAGACAAGGAAAACTTGGATTTGAAAAGCAGTTTGCTAGACTTGATACACGAATACAAGCACTTGCGGGACAAGGTGCTAGAGTATACGGAAGAACCTACCGACAATTGTGTACTGGATTTAATCACTAACATGAACGGATTGTCGCACAAGAGTATTGTACAGGACGAGTTCGAATCATACATCAAATTCGACGATGACGTGGAGAAGCCAAAGAAGATTACAAACTACAAGGACTTTGATACCGTGGAAGATTCGGATGTTGACATTGACTTTGAAGATGACGAGGATGACGAGAATGGCGGCTCGGATGGCTTGTCTCGTACCATATCGCCGTCTTCCGACTTTGAGTCAAATTCATTAATGAGTTCTCTTACCCGCTCAACTACCGTATCTCTGGTCAACACAACCTTTGAGAGTAGAAAATCTGCATACCCTTTTAAAAACTTTACTGGAACAAGGTTTTTTGATTTACCAAAGTATGAAGATCCTTCTTCAAATTACTTCTTTCATTTTGATGAATTGATGAACAAGGATGGCCTTGACGAACTTGATGATTTAAAATGGTGATATTTATTATGCATAGACAATTAACTGCAATGCAGTCCTGGAATCATGTTGTAGACTCGTAAATTAGCAACCTTGATAGTTGCTATGTTATAAGATTTGCTCTCTGTGCGGTAGAAAAGACTAGTGAAAAGAAATCAAGCCTGTTTTCTAATTATAACAATAGGGGAAGAAAAAGGTTACTGAAATATGCAAAAGCAAGTAAACAATCGCTTGCAAATCAACAATGCATAGAAAAAACAATTATGATCGCTAAAAAACTCATAAAAAAACAAATCCTCCGATACCGGGAGTCGAACCCGGGTCTGCTCGGTGAGAGCGAACCGTGATAGCCGTTACACTATATCGGATATTTTTAAAAGTATGAATGCAGGTGGATTCAAAAAGAAGGAAGAAATGTGAACAGTTGTCAATACAATGTGGCTAATAATTAAGCGTTAATGTTATACAAAATATATTTAGCCTAACAGGTATCTATCTGAATTCATTTTGTCCAAGTTTGTAGCGTACATTTGCTGCATTACTTGTTTTCAATGCAAAATCTTCAGGTATGAGGATGATAAAGCGACCCTACAATAGTCGATTCACTCTAATTAGTTAAGAGAGAGCGATTACTCTGCATACTGTTCCCATTTTGTTTTCAAGTTTGTTTATCAGCTAGTTATATTAGATTACCAACATTTAAGCTAGGAACAATCTTGCTACTTATTTTGAACTGGTCAAATGACTACTAAATGCTATTAATAGATAGAGTCAAGGTTTGAAGCGGGAATATTTCCAATATAGATTTTATATCTCCAGTTTACCAAAACGTGGTAATTACCAAAGAATATTGCAAATGGAATTAATTGTTTTCTGTTAAGGAATAAAAGTAATTGCTCAATATAACCAGATCTACCATTTCAGAATCGATCTTTAATATTTACCGAATTGAATATAATGTTCACAAAATAAAAGTATTCGTACACACCACCAAGGATGATCTGCTTTCTCCAAAATCAATGTAGATGTAAATACTAAGCTAAACGTATCATAGAAAAATTTAGAGCAGTAGACCTTGTCATCAAATAGTTAGTGTTAATATGATGTTATATTGGTATCGAAGATGAATATGTTCATAAATACTGTATCTAGAGGCTTTTATACTTAAATTTAATGGTATGGTGAATGTGTATGAGATTTTTACGATTTGTACCACAGAGTCTTGGTTGATTTTCATTTTCATTTAGGTACAAAATGCTTCGCTTGATTCAAAAAAGCCAAGAGGAAAGGTCTTTGAGATCAAAAAATTCGTTTTTATTGTAATACAGATGCATCTTTATTGTTTTGAGAAATAAATCTAGGATGAAAAATCTTATTTCAATGTAATTTTTGCGATTACAGTAGATTTCTTGGGTTCAACAAAACCAAGAGATCAGTTATCAATGGTTACACAAATAAATGTCTATAATGTACACAATAAACTCAGCATTACCAGTTCTATATATCCTTTGGGTTAACCTGGCTGCAAAAATTTTATTAGGTTTGTCCGAAGGTTAATTGACTGGGGTAAGACCCTTACCACCAGCCAAAACATCTTCAATGTTCTTCATTGCCTCAATAGCGGAGTGATCAAAGTTACCGACAGTTGAAGCACCCATATGTGGAGTTAAGTAGACGTCTTGTCTGTGGACCAAATCAGGATGAACCTTTGGTTCTTCTTCAAAAACGTCCAACCCAGCAAAGACAACCTTTCCAGACTTCAAACCATCAACCAATGCTTGTTCGTCAACAATAATACCTCTACCGATGTTAATGAGTCTAATAGGATTGGTGAAAGAGTTGATAGATTCTTTGTTGATTAAATGTCTGGTTTCCGGGGTAGCTGGGCAAGCAATGACAACCAAATCGGCAAAAGAATAAGTCAGAGCCAAGTTTGAGTGGTAAGTAGCTTTAAAACCTAAAGCTTTTTCTTCATCTTCGGACAACTTTGAACGCTTGACATAGTGGACGTTCATTCCGATGTGGTTCAAGTTCTCACCAATGAGTTTACCGATCAAACCAAAGCCAACAACTACAACGTTGTGTCCACGAGGACTGAGGTTAGGTAAGTTACCACAACTTTCACCGTAAGCATATCTCTTAGGATCGTTTTCAGCATAGACAGGAGTTCCAGTTATTGGATCAAAGGTTGCATTTGAATCTAAGAGTTTTCTGCAAACATCGGTTGGGTGTTGCTGTTCCATGATCTTGGAAAATGGCTTGAAGTTTCTGAATGCCTGCAAGGTGTTAAAAAGTGTTAATTCGGCTACTGGGTATGCGGCAGCGTTTGCTGGAACATTGGTTAAAACAACGTTCTTTTCTCTTAACCCGGCACCGTCATAACGATCAAACCCAACAGAGCACACACTGATGACCTTCAAACTAGATTGCACTGCTTCCAAAACTTCATCAAACATTCCACCTGCTGGAATGAATCCCAACCAAGCGCCATAAATAGCCACGATATCTCTGAATTTCCCCTTCAAGTCCTCGATAAGCTCTTCCTTAGAGGTGATAGTATAGAAAATACACTCATATTTCTCAGAAAATGCCTTAAACTCTGGCAATTCTCTGTTCAATTCTCCAAGAAATAAGATCTTCAGCTTTGACATAACTACTTAATTTTTTTTTTATCAAGAAGCTGCTGAGATGCTTTTATATTTTGTGATCATAAACTGTGTACAAACATCTTCATATATAAAATTTTCAGCCTGAAAAAACCCCAGCTATACCACACGGAATAAAACGGCGAAGTGATATGCGTGATTAGCTAAGCGCCATAGCATCTGTGGAAAATTTCTATAAGAGCGGGAATTGCGTATATAATCAGGCTATATGAGGTTATAGATCAGCACATGATCTGCGCGTGATTAGCGACCATGTCATAAGACCATAGTAGCTTTAATATTAAACCTGGTGATCAGCGTATCATGCTGAGAATTCATTAGAATAGTGACTGCGTAGGTATTGCGTGATTGCTATCAGTAATGGGCGCGTTCCAACTGCCTGGTTAGTAAATTTTTATATGAAATATTTCCAATAATGTTGCTAGCAATTTTATTCGCTGAATAGGTATTGAGTAATTCCCACAGATTTTCTAGATCAAGCGAGCTTACATAATACCGGGAATTACTTACATAAGCAGTCCTATCTTACATAATCCAAAAGATCCAATCGCATTATCAAAACGTATCATAATGGACGCTGTTGAATTTCCAATCACTCTTCCAAACCAGCCAAAGGTTGAGAAGGTTGCCAAAGTTATCGCATACACACTGGTAGGTGTTAGCATTTTAGGAGGCATTGTTACCAACTCTGTGTTCAATGTGTACATTTTATTAGCTGCTCAAGCATTAGTTGCTTTTGTATTATTGTTGCCCAACTGGCCATTTTTGAGAAGTGAGCCTGATATCAAGTGGCTTGAAGTTAAGTTTTAGTGTTAATTTAATATGATCCGTGAATATTAAGTTGTAGAATAAAAATGACGTTTCTTGGGTTCGATCTTTCAACGCAGCAGATCAAGGTAGTGGCCACGAACGAAGCAGGCCAGATCCTCAAGACGTGTTCTATAGAGTTTGATGATCATTTCCAGTCATATGGAATCCAAAAAGGGGTCTTGAACTATGGTAACGGCACAATCGTCAGTCCGGTGGCAATGTGGTTGGAGGCCATCGACTTGATACTAACACAGATGAAGGACTCAATCGACTTGGGCTCGGTAGTTGGGATCTCAGGCAGTTGTCAACAACACGGGTCTGTTTTCTGGTCCGATGATATTCAGTTGGACCCTACGAAACCTCTCGTACAACTACAAAGCTACTTGGCTTACGATTATTCGCCAAATTGGCAGGACCACTCGACAACAGAAGAATCTAAAGCTTTCGAGAGGGTAGCTGGCGGAGCTGCAGATCTAGCACATTTAACGGGTTCAAGGGCCCATTTCCGCTTTACAGGTCTACAAATCAGAAAGATTGCTAAAACTAAGCCTGAAATATACGCTAAAACCAAACGAATCTCATTAGTGTCTTCATTTCTCGAATCAGTTTTAATTGGCAAAATCGCCAATCTTGAACAAGCAGATGCCTGTGGAATGAATTTGTATGATATCTCCAAAAAGGATTTCGATGATGACCTCTTAAGGGTTGCTGCTGGTGCCCACCCTGATTTGGATGACCCCGATGCAGCCGCTTTAGCAAACATCAGACACAAGTTGGGTCCGATCGCGCCGACTTCCTATAAACGGTCCGCCACAATTGCTACCTACTTCACGGAGAAATATGGGTTTAGCAAAGACTGCAGAATATATAAATTTACTGGAGACAATCTTGCGACAGTCATCTCTCTCCCGTTAAGTCCTAATGACTGTCTTATTTCATTGGGGACTTCCACGACAGTTCTTATTGTCACAGACAAGTATATACCATCCAGTCAGTACCATTTGTTCATCCACCCCACTATGCCGGACCATTATATGGGGATGATCTGCTATTGTAACGGTTCTTTGGCAAGGGAAAAGGTGCGTGATTCCCTTTCGAATGACAAGTCCTGGTCCAAGTTCAATCAAATCTTAGACAGATCTACTACATACTCCAAAAATATTGGAATATACTTTCCACTCGGTGAAATTGTCCCCAGTGTAAATGCACAAACAAAGCGGTTTGATTCCTCGGCGAATGAAGTTACTGAGTGGTCGGTAGAACAAGATGTGGTGTCAATTGTCGAGTCCCAAGCTTTGAGCTGCCGGTTAAGAGCAGGTCCTATGTTGAATAACAATTCCAACTCAGAACTTCTCCAGATCTATAAGAACTTGACTAAAGATGGCGACTTGTTTACCGACGGTAAAAAGCAGACATTTGAGCTGCTTACTTCCCGTCCAAACAGATGCTATTATGTAGGCGGCGCCTCCAACAACGATAGTATAGTCAGAAAAATGGGCTCTATATTGTCTCCTCTGCATGGAAATTACAGGGTTCTGATTCCTAACGCTTGTGCATTGGGCGGTGCATTCAAGGCCAGTTGGGGTTATGCTTGTGAATCAGAGGATAGATGGATAGATTATAACGACTACATAGCCAACTTTGACAATGATCTCCAAACCATTGATTCTCCTGACCGTTGGATAGACTATTTTGATGGTTTAGCCTTGTTGGCTAAGGTGGAGTCCAAGCTTGATCAGTAAAATCTGTTATCCAGTGAAAGATAGAGGTACCTTACTGAATAAACTATATAATTAGTATTACGTACACTTTACTAATATGTTTTCTCTAATAATGTGTAATATGAATTTATTCTGTGTAAGACTTCTAGTACATTCCATCAACTAACTATTTAATGGTCATTATTTTTCGCTATAAATTTCAGCAACCAAAAAATGCTTCAAATACGCTCAATTAGACAATTCTCAAAGCTTATTGGAAAAGATGCAGGGAAATTAACCGTTTCACAGGTTAGAGAAGGCATCCCTGCTGAGGAAAACACAGATGATAGAATTCAATTAATTAAAGAAGTCAGTCAGTCTGCAAACGCAAATAAGAAAGAGATTCTCCAGGAATTGATTCCGACTTTTGCCTTGTACTTCAAGTTAAAGGGAAATGTGGACTTGAATAACGACATTGTAGGTCGTTTAATTGAAATTAACCCAGAAAGAGTACATCTGAACTTTGAATTGTTCAAGACGTTAGAAGGCAAAGAGAACATTGATAGTTCTATATTAAGCACTCTTTTGGATAGAATAGCGGCCAAGCTTGGCAATGAAGAATACGCAGAAGAAGCTCAAGCAGAGTTATCTTACATTTTACTGAAGTACGAGCCCGATGAACGTATCTTACAAACATTGGTTGATAAGCACATTGAGAATGAGCTCAGCATCTCGGAACTTGTTCCTTACGCACTGGTGGACTTTCTTAAGAAGAACCTTGACGGCGCATTCAATGAGATATTCCCAGTTCTTTTTGAATTAGACCCACTGACTTTAACAGTTGCCGATTGGGTCAGATCGGGCTTAAAAGATCCTCAAGTACTTGAGTACATCGAAAAAAATAACATAGATTCTACTCCTGATGCCCTGCAATTAAGAGTGAAATTGATAGAGGTATTGGGTATAGACAACAACAATATAGAAGGTGCTCTTTTAAAGTACAACACATATCAGTCTAAAAACAAGGCGGATGCTGAGTTCACTCAAATGGCTTTATTCAAAGCTTTTATCTACCAGGCTGTCAATCAAGAAAATGAATCTCTCTTGAGAGTGGCCGAGTCTTTGCGTCCACCTCTTGCGGTCGTCAAAAGCTTACAGCTCCATATGATTGGATTGTCAAGTTTCGACCTGGAAAAGTCTCTTGATGTTTACAATAACTACATCCAACAGACACCAAAGGACTTAGACTCAGTCACTAAAAGATCAAAACTGGGTCTTCTTACCGAATCCCTTGTTTTAAGTAACTTGTACGACAATGATAGGGAATTTGCACATTTGGTTTTTGAAAAGGCTATTGACAATGCCATAATATCAGATGAATTTGAAGTTGCTCATATTAAGAAGTTGTTCAAAGTTTATGGTGATTCTTTTGTGGACAATGATGAGACTTGGGATTCTGCTCGCAAGAACTTGAAATTATATGTTCTTCTGTATATAAGGAGTTTGTAAATAGATTATAGACGGGTTTATTTTCATTATAAGTTCAATTGTAAATTTATAAGATTTATATCAAGTTTCACTAACTAACAAATACAGGCTTTGAATGCTATGTGCCCTTTTTTTTAATCTCTTTAGCTTCTATACAACTTTTTGATTCTTAAAAGCTAATCATCTTGATTTCATCATTTATAACGTACTCATTTATATACTTCTATAAGTTAGTATCTGGAATGTGTATAATTATTTTCCAGGGCGCCAAAATTCATGGTTGCAAAATTATTTTTGTGGTGCACACTTTTAACAAGATTTTGCAACCATGATCCTTACATGTAAATCTATGCATACTCATGAAAGAGAATGATGTATCAACTTTCGTTAATATATACTTAATATAGTGTTAGGACATTTAATTTATGTAAACTATAGTAAATCCTGTAAAATGTAAATGCTCAATATGAGTTTTTTTCGGTTTTCTATATCTAACAACATTAGTATTATCATGCCTTTTATTGTTAAATTCTTAATCACCTCTTGTGATCCGACTGCTCTTCCAGCACATAAGCTTGGAAAAGCCTTTGCCGTATCCAATGCTTCAATTTGGTGTGTTGATGATGACGGCGCCAATGAGACCTGTAAGGTCATTGACTCTTATGACGAGTTCAGAGATCAATTTTTAAGTGATACACCTGAGTTTTGTCGTGTTTGGGAGCCATTCTTAGGTATTGATGCATCGGCTCTGTTAGAATTTACCTTGCCTTCGACCCCACCTTCACCAACTTCAACAAACCTCCAATATCAACACCAATATCCCCACCATCACCACCATCACCACCATCACCACCATCACCTTTTTTAACAACAGTCTCTTGGAATAAAATCAAGAAAATGCTCGAGAAGCACTTTTCTCATTTTATGTTACTTATTGCAATTTACAAGCAATTAGTATCCGGTAATCACCTTTTGATATCATTGACTTCTGCTTTAAAGCACTATCAAAACTACTCTTCAGGTAATTATAAAATGCATAAAGAGGATGAGTCTGACATTGTCACTACTCACACTTCAAAGATTAGGGCCAAAATTCTTAGTTTTGGAAAAAGGTGTAAGGCAAAGATTCAGAAAAAGTGTGAGTTCAAAGAACAACAATGTGTTGGATGGATGAAATACACGAATTATTCCCAAACTAAACATACTTCGTTCACACCTTTAAGTCTTTTCAAAAGACCTCAAAAACTGTTCAGCGCTTTAATTGATCCATCTATTCTTTCTAAGAAAAATGAAGACAAAGAGTTCCAAGTTTACGATGCTGAATTTGCATTAGAAGTCTTTAAGATCGCATCAAAAAGATATTTGGCGGCATTAGTTGCCAACCAACATAAGAAAGTATTTGAGACTCAAATCATTACCAACATCTCTCGTGGTGCTGGTGTGACCTTTGGTGACATCACAATTTCTGTGCCACCAAACCCAAGCTTAAAAGTGGAGTTACTTCTTCAAGTTGTAGCTCAACAGGAAGCTGAGATTAGTGACTTGATTTTTGATGAATTAGGTCAAATTTGTATTCCTGAGATTACAGTTTTATATAATGCTCCAATGGTTGATGATTTTGATAATATTCCAGCCATTGAAAATCTAAACTTTGAAACAGGCTCTAGCCATTATGGAGTTTCATCCATATTAGATGGTACTAAGTCTGATACTGAAATTGACAAGAGTCAATCAATGGAGAACCTTGTGATCCCTTGTTCTCTTCGGGCAGAGACTCCGAACCAGCCATTGAAAGCTATGTTGAATTCATCTCAAATGACTTTTGATCCTTTTTATTGGTGCCACCTTTCTATCAAGCTTGCGGCTTCTATGAAAGAATACAAGAAGGAAGATGTCGTCTTTTCGCTCACATATAGCGTTTACAACTACAAAACATTCAGAAATAATGAGGTTTTATTAGCTACTGAAAAACCATAATCTATCATTCCTGTTAACTTGAACATAAAACCGTCACGAACGGCACATAATGAAGTTAATGAATCTTCAGACGAGATTGAATTTGCTGTTGGTCAATCTGATTTGAATAAAACTATTTGGTAACGATTTTTGCACTATGATGATACAAATCCATACCAGTTATCTGTATACGAATCTTTGGATACCAAGACTGATTCGTATATAATAAATAAAGCACCCATGTATCCAGTGGTTACCACAAAAGATAATTCAATTGATGTTGATTTTGATGATATGGTCAGTATCTCTTTGAATTCTGAAATAGTTTCAATTAGAAACTCTATCAATGAGGGTAATCAACCCAGATTTTCAGTAGCCACGTACAACTTTCAAAGAAACTGGAAGAAGTTTTGAAATGGAGAACTTTCATTTTAAGTGAAAGTTATCAGCCATTTTGTTGTCTAGTTCCATTTTGAAGGGAATTTTCTATGAACAATTTTGTCTGATACTAAAATTATTCAGTCTCAATGGCTATAGTTTGCTTTTTAAAAAGTTCTGGGTTGCCAATTGATATACAAGTATCAATAGCTTTCATTTTTATACTGTACTATCAATATGCATATCAATTGGCGAATTATTGGTTGTTAAATCGCAGCTTTACCTTTTTTGATGTTACATATTAACTCTGCCTCATGCTTCAGAGTTTATAAGTAGTTCAGCCATTGGAAAAATAACAATATGGGCTACATCTATTGAATATCTACTTACGATATGCTAAATGTATAAAAAGTATGTCATAACTGAATTAGAGTTCTCTCTGATCTCTAAACACCAGTCCATATTACAGTGTGAACGTTAACACTGGAAATGTGTTACTGGTGCTTGATGACTATAAACCCTGAAAAAGAATTTGAAAATACGGAGGACAAAATAAGACAACTGGAGCTTGACTTCAGCTGGAGGTGAGTTCCATCAAACTGTGTTCCGGGGGAAAACACAGTGGGGTGTGACAAACCAAAGGTTGAATGAAGGTGATGGTTGCCAGGGTTTTGGTGCTATTTATATACTTGGTATGGGTGTTCTTTCCCCCGGGATTCTCATTTCATTGCATATTTATTTGCACGAGTCTTCTACCCCCCGGGCGCTCAATGTATATATTCCTCACATCAAGCTAGGTTAGTAAGTATAGTGAAATAATTTGCTATATATATATATATATTAAACATGTTAGACATATATTGCCTGTAAACTAAGTTCACTAAAAGTCTGATGATGCCTTATCGCAAAATGATAGTTCTTTTGTGTCTCGATTGTAGTTGCAATTTCCTAAAATGGATGGAATCTTTCGCAGTAAAAAAATGTATATCAGCACTTGACTCTAAACTTGTCGCATATCCAGATCGATAGAGTCAGAAAGCTCCCTTATGTTACGGGATCAGGATGAGGAGAACAGTGTCTTCTAGTTGCTTGGAAGTCATTGGTGAGGCTAATTGCTGAACCTCGTTGAACAGAGCTGTGGTTGAAACTAGAGTGAGCGTGAATGGTGTTTGTCCCCCCCCCCCCCCCCCCCCCAACATCATAAACGAACAATCTAGTAACAGCTGTGATAGTGTGTGGATATAATATCTTGTATCTGTTCAACGGAGATCTGTCGTTGGTTGATCCAATTGACTCGATGGTCATAGCGGCTATTGATTGTCTTACATTTGGCCTGGGCTAAGGACGATGCGGGACTATATTGACACGGAATGGACCGGGATAGAATGGAGATGTTGATGGGTGTATAGTCTGTGGGTGACGTTTGGAGATGTTGATGTGGTGTATGGGGTTATGTGTGAGGATTGGTGAAGTTGAAGAGGCATTGTCTGTTGATCTCTAGTTTGGAGTATGTGGTTGTTTGTTGAAGAGGAGTTTTTACTTAATCTCTGGTTCTGAGTTGTCTATTCATCCTCTATCTAGAAGTATGAAGTATAGAAGTGGAGAGTTGAATCTAGCAGGGATTTAAGATGATACCTTTGGTATTCATGTCATTGTGTAAACATGGAGCTGAAATACTAAGGCGTATCTACGAGTATCCCTGTAGCTAGATTATTTTTATAGTACATCATGTTGAGATGTGATGGTATTATCATCGTAATACCATCACATCTCCCCTATTATTGTAAGCATGCATTTGACGATTTTCAATACGCTGGATTAAGACGAATGCCCGCAACAATTATTGGCACTACCATGGATATATTGTCTGTTTACAGAACTAATCTGAATTCTGTATCTAACAATATATCCATGATAGTGCGAATTACAGGAGGAAGGATGTGTTAGTTGTTGAGTTGGTAGCGCTGTATTTATTCTTCAAATTCATTCTAAACATAGTTGTTGCCCCCTTACATTGATAGTTATTAATGTTGTTTTGAATATTTCTAGGATTCCCCTATTGCGTATTATACCTTCTGAATATGAAGCTACTAATATAGATTGCTACAAGACATATAATCTATAATAACAGATAATTTAAACTTTCATTAGCTATAGACAATAAATCATTAATCCAATTGTTGAGATTCAAAAGGAGCAAGCTTGGAAGTGCTTTCATCCCAAGTAGAACCGTTGTAGGTGATGCTCTTGATAGCAGCAATGACATCTTCGAAGGAACCTCTGACTTGCTTGGTGGAGTCTCTTTCTCTCAAAGTGACGGAGTCATCCTTGATGGACTCAAAGTCGATGGTGATACCGAAAGGAGTACCCAATTCATCGTTTCTGGAGTATCTCTTACCGATGGAGGCACCGGAGTCATCAACCTTGAAAGGAATTTGTTGCTTTCTCAAGTAAGCAGAGACCTTCTTGACAATAGCTTGCAATTCAGGAGTAGAAGACAAAGGAACCAACAAGACCTTGGTTGGAGCAACCAATGGAGGAAGAGACAAGACACATCTGTCACTGTCTGCGGTTCTAGCCCAGAACTGATGTTCGAAGACAGAGTAGATGATACGACCAATACCGAAGGAAGGTTCAATAACATTTGGAGTGAATTCACGAACGTGTTCAGTTCTAGTGACCTTGGCAATCTTGATCAAGTCAGAGTCCAACTCGACAGGGTTTTCAACACCTTCAATGGTGACAACAATCTTACCGTTCTTTTCAAGTTCAACAGCATGTTCTTCCAATTCACACTCGGTTCTAGCAAGCAACCACTTTTCAATGGCACCAGCATCCTTTCTGAACTTTGGACCAAACTTCTTCTTAGCAATTTCAATCTCAGTCTTTTCAACAGTGACTGGCTCTGGCAATTGCTTTCTAACAACCAACTTTTCGTTAGTTCTGGCAGAGTGGACACTCAAATCGTAGGCTGATCTGTCAGCACAACCAACACATTCGATCCAACCGTAGGAAGTGTGTAATTCAGCATCCCAACAGTCAGCGGCGTAGTGAGCCATTTCGTTGGACATGTGTTGTCTAAATCTCATTCTGGTGGCATCAACACCAATCTTAACCAAGAACAAGTAGATTCTACCGATAAAGTAACCCAAAGTTTCGTTGTCGACCATACCAGAAGCAACAGCTTCACCAATGGTCTTTTCAATCACCTTGGTGGAGCCAGATTCTTGAACATCCTTTGGCAAGAAACTGACAGTCAAGTCCTTAACTTCAGCAAACTTGGAGTGGCTCTTGTCTTCAGGGTCAACAAAGTGTTCGATTTCAGCCATCAAGAATTCACGCACTCTCAACAAACCGGCTCTTGGGGCGATTTCGTTTCTGAAAGACTTACCGATGGAAGCAGAAGCAAATGGCATCTTTTCGTTGTTGAAGTCCAACAACTTGGAGAAGTTCAAGAATTGACCTTGGGCAGTTTCTGGTCTCAAGTAACCCTTCAATTGACCAGAAGGACCAATGGCAGTTTCGAACATCAAGTTGAATTCAATAGGAGGCTCCAACTTTCCACCGGTGGCTGGGTTGTTAATTTGGTATTTTTCAATCAAACTGCCCAATTGTGGGCCAGAGAAACCATCGATTTGGGCCAAAATGTTTTCGTACTCAGCAACTTCGGAGTCTGGCAACTTGACATTCTTAATCTCCTTAACCTTCTTCTTTCTCTTCTTCTTGTCTTCATCCTCTTCTTCAACCTTTTCAGCAATACCTCTTGCGGCTCTGTCACCCTTCAATCTGGCTTCCAAAACTTCTTCAACCAAGTGGTCAGCTCTGAAAATTTCACCAGTCTTCAAGTCCTTACACATCCAATCGGCAAACTTGTCAACGTGGCCGGAGGTCTTCAACACCTCGTGTGGAGTCAACATGGTGGTGTCAACTTCCAACATGTCTTCTTCAAGAATAAAGTGCTTTCTCCAAGTGTCAACAATGTTGGCTTGGAAAGCACAACCTGGTGGACCGTAGTCGTACAACCCAGAAACACCACCATAGATTTCAAAGGCTGGTGCAAAGAAGAAACGTCTCTTCAAAATCTGTTCCAAAGATTCTCTGGAAAAGGGAACTGCTGTTTTATTTGACATCCTAAAGATACGTTGTGCTACGTTAATGGACTTAATGATGATTGTTAAATTTTTTTTGTGCAGCCACGCAACTGTTCGGGGATGATGGTGAGATTGTGAGAATGACAAGCATCATCAAAAGGGAGATGAGTCACTAGTCGTATGATTGATGACCAACTACATGTATCAGAAGCATTGGTCATGCGCTCATGATAAAGTTTTACCTGTCCCAGATGTAATGACTCATACTAAACCTCTATAAACAGCTCTTCATCGAACCCCTCTTCTTCACGTAGCCATTTTCTTGCCGCCAATACCACTATAGTTCCTAAACATGCAACAGCAAATACCTTATCGAACCAGCCATCGATAAATTCAATCTCCTTCAAAGACACCCCCAGCCTCAGCAGACTACCCAGAAGGGATAAGATCTTGGAAAGCCTGTTCGATACTTTGGCAGGAAGATTTGTTCGTATCAATAAAGCCGTGGCCATGATGTAGATACCTCCCAACTCCGACACAAACAAGTGCCTTAACCAAGTTTTGACGTCCTGGTCGTGCTTGGTATTGTTGGGTAAGATCTTGGAAAACGATCGGAATGTGACCCATACACTGGACATGGAGCCGACAAACAAGCTCCCAGATAAGATAATCAGAAGTTGACTGGTGAGGTTCTGTTCCAGTATACCCCAGTTGCTGAAAATTGTCAAGATTATTTTGGCCAAGGTGGTGGCCAATGCATCCTTGGCATGGAGATCTTCTTCTGTCACCTCGGTAGTTCCAAACACGAGGTATGGAATCCGAATGAAAAATACATTTAAGATTCGGTACACACAGTACACAGCAAACAAGATGTTAGCATATCTGAGCACCTTAAGCGACATATCTGTTTCCTCTGCCTTTCTCTCGGTAAACAGGTTAATTTGCTGCACCATGTCAGTGAAGAGACTTGCCTTTAAGCTTTCGAGATTATCGATCTCATTCTGGAGCTCGATATCTTCGGATTGTTCGCCCACCAAATGCGTCAACAGCGCAAACGACAGGACTTTATTCAACACCCCTTTGAGTTTGTTGTTTGGTTTCTTGGTGTACACTGTGCCCTGCGTCAAAGCGTCAAGTTGGGTTTTCCGTTTGTTGAGAAGTGAGGCTGTACTGTTATACGAGCCGATGGCATAATTGATGGAAGAAATTGGGTTAGCAGATTCCTTTTTGGTCAGCTGCAAACGGGTGTCAATCCCAAAAAGGTAGTAAGGGGTCAGAATCGACCCTATTCCCGAAAGCAACGCCAAAATGGTGATTCCTGCAATGGAAATTTCTGTCACCTTTGTTTCTGTAATCGACCTCGAGTTCTGTTTATCTGGATAGAAACTCTGCGTGAGATCACCACACTTGTGGAGTATCAAGAACCACACCAAGTATATCACAAAAGTAGCAAGTATTTTGAGTCCATTGCGTTTTGTGAATTTAGGAATCAACTCATGGTTCACCAACAAACTCACAATCAAAAATGGCTGCACCACCACCAAAAGCACCATAAGTGAGTCAATTGTAAAGTGGAAGAGTGGGAGACGTACATCCTTAGCAAAGAAGATATCCCCAATCTCACAAATCATAAGCAAGCTAAGTAGAATGCTCGAGGAAACACACGCCCCAAACACGTAACCAACTAATTTATCTCCTCCTTTACCTCTTCGAAAGTCAAAGAGCTTACCAAAGGATTGAACGTTGCTCTTTTTTAAGTCATCGTGATCATCATGGTCTATACTCTCTCCGCGTATCTCATTTATATGGACCAGGTAGCGGTAGTTAAGTTGCGATACTAGTTCATTGAAATTTCGTGGCTCAAGGTTCTCTTTCCTAAAGTACCTCAGCACCAACCCTGGACTATATATGAATGCGTATACCCAGAATAGAAGCCCCACTTCTGCTGCTCCAAACAATATGTAACTCAACATGTCCGAAGTCTCCGTGGTAAACACAATTTTTCTGAGAAAAGATATTTTGCCAGTGATGTTAAGAGTCTTCAACCCAGTGAGAACAATTGGAAGACACACCGTGAGTGCTTCGTTCCGTTTGAACAAACCGTACGTGAATAGAGTGCGGTTTCTTCAGCATGTTAAGACCCCAAAGCCTGTAGAAAAGCCGGCGCCCATCGCAAAGATCCCCGCAGAAGGCAAGCCCAGCATTGATTTGACCAAGATCCGAGAAAAGGTGTGGTCGTTGCCTAACATATTGACCATGTCGCGAATAGTGGCCACTCCGTTCATTGGCTACTTTTTGGTCAAGGCTCAGTACAACCCAGCATTGGCTATCTTCACCGCGGCCTGTATCACAGACTTTGCTGATGGATTCATCGCAAGAAAGTTTAATATGAAGTCTGCGTTGGGTTCTATTCTAGACCCATTGGCTGATAAATGGCTCATGACTGTGTGTACTGTGAGTTTGGCATATACCCACGCCATGTCTCCTGCTCTAGGTGCAATCATCATAGGTAGAGATGTTATGCTTAGTCTCATGTCTTTTTGGTTTAGGTATAAATCTCTTCCTGCTCCTGTAACATTCTCCAAGTTCTTTAACTTGGCAAAGTACCCTACTATTAGTGTACATCCAAATATGTTGGGCAAGGTTAATACTGCTCTACAGATGGTATACATAGCTGGCTTATTATTCCAGCCTATTTTAGAGGGATTTTTGGATACTAGTTTGACTTTTGAGTTTGGTATTTTTGGAGCTGGTGTTGGTATGACCACGATAGCGAGTGGTGTTTCGTATTTGGTGACGCGTAGGTTTACATATGTGTGAGTGAGTGAGAAAGAGATTAAGGGAGGTAGTAATCCATGGAGCAGTCACAGTCTGCAGTAATGGAGTATAGATTAAAGGAGGTAGTAAAGAATGGAGTAATAATTCAGTAATGGAGTGAGAGATTAAGGGATGTAGCATATGGCGTAATCCCATAATGCAGTAAGAAATAAACAATTCTATCCAAAGTATAAACTAAACTCAAAAACTTACCTGATTTTCATCAACATTATAACATTCATATCATTCTACCCAAATAATACCTCAAATATTTGTCATTTCCAATCAGAACTAACATTGCATGTAAAAGGGTAGACTTTCCAATATTTCTAATATGAAAAAACACACACTCTTCACTTATATTAGTCAAAGTTAAAGTAGGTAATGCAATGAGCCCCTTTTTTATTACAGAGTCAACAGTAACACTAACAAATAAAAACTCATGCTGAGCAATTACCGCTAGAGAATAAGGAATTAATTGTTTGAAAGCCATACTCAATCTCGTATCGCCCGAAAAAGACAAAATGACCAATCTCAAAGCCACATCATGCGGGAAGTGTGTGAGTGCTCTGGAAAAAGCGCCAATTACAAAGTCAACCTTATGCAGAGGCTTCCTGTGTATTAAAGCTTCCAATGCACGCACGGCTGTTTCGGAGTTAATGTTTTGGATAGTAAAATTGGGATCGGAGTAGTCGATCTGATAACTATGTTCGATCCGATTTATCGAAGCAAAGAAGCCCTAGATTAGTAACAGCCGTTGATTTACCCACAATACTTACTATCGAATGATGCTCCAGGGTATTCCTTCTGTTTGAACCGAACTGTAGCTACGGCTAATGCAAGGGTGAGCATATGATCCATCTAAAAAATTTCACTAAAAATACTGCTATATCCGACTCACAATTCATAGTCATTGGTTCTTCTTCTCATTCTCACCCATATTCTTCTTCTGATGAAATTTCCAAAGTAATATTTCCCCTTCCATCGCTTATCACTGAGAGTCTTTGAAAATACGAGGTTCAGGTACATCCATCCTGCGTCGTCCACGTCATTGTACATGAGAATATACATTGCGTCCCACGCCCATTCCCATGCTCCGTAGTCCGGCAATGGGTAGTTACTTAGTTTGTTCTCGGGAAGATGCAACTTGGTTCCCCTAACCAGCTGGTAAGTGGTGGGGTCGATTAATGGAAGTAACTGTTTATCTGAAAACAATGGAATCCCAAAGAGTTTCATTCCTCGTTGATTCTCCACCACATACTCAAACTGTACGTTCAACGATATAATGGATTCATTGAAACTCTCAAGAATCTCAAGAGTCCTCGAAAACTTGGCCAGGTCCCAGCGTTTGTCGGTGGCTTCTGCAATGAGCTCTGTGTTGAGGCTTTGGATGAGGCGTATGTAGAGAAGCTCATCCTCCTGCTCCATTGCATGTCCTACAGGAACCTCCTCACTAGACCGGCTAGCATTGAGGATGATCATACCTGATCAAGTGTTTTTTTAGTCGAAGAAGTGCACGACTTTTCCGATGTTAGCAAAAAAATCAGCATCCAAATTTAGTCAACTAATAATCATCCAAATTTAGCTAACTTGCCGACTCTTTGACTCGAAAAATATGCAACCAGAAACAAAGAAAGCCCCTATGCAATTTCAATTAACAAGTCGTACATGAATCATCCTTCAGACTCCTTTTTAGTGACGGTTAAACCTCGTTAAAACTAGCTTCTATGTTCTCCTCCTTCGCTTCTTCCCTTGTCTTTTGTTTTCTTTGCTCGGTTGTTTACATAACGGGCTCTGAATAACCATGCAAGGAACAATGCAGATGTATATTGTTCAAACAGCAATACCATTTTACAAAAGCTTTCTTTTTCACAGGCATAGTTAGCCCATTCTGTGTAACTTTCCTTAAAAACGTGGGTGGCCTCTTCCCCCTGTATGCTTGGCTCCTTGATTTCTTTCATATGTGTACTACATATCTTCACCCTTAGAATCATCTCTCCTGCTCCTCGGCTACATCCTTCGCGGCTTTTAGCATTACCAAGAAAGGTAACAAAACTACAACGGAAAAAAAGAAAAGGAGAAAAGTTAGCGAGGGTTATGAATATTCAACATGTTTACTAATCATTCAAGTATTTGAATTTTTGACAGCTTCTTTATTGTTCGGAAATCACGCCCACTTGTAAGTCATACTTTCTGTGATTTCACCGAATTCCATTACTCCTGAACTTATCCTTCAACAATTTTCTTGTGCACTTCTCGTTTCATTAAAGGGCAAAAAAAAAAGGTATAAAAAGTTCAAGAAAACGTAATGTCCCTTAACGTCCTTGTTGATACCAATATGAATATGTTGATGCCCCATGTGGATCAGTTTCATAGTAACATTATAAACCAACAGCACACAGATCCTGCTAGAACTCAGCAGTTACAGATGCCACAACAACTTCAACAACAGATGCAGCAACCCCAAGTTCAACAAGCTCAACAGTCCGTTCAGCAGGCTCAACAAAATCAACCAATAGAACAAGCTACCCCAAACCAAATACAGTCTTCCCAGCAGCTGTCCATCCTACAGGCCCCGCAAGCCACATCTGGAGGGTTGTCAAATGCCCCTATTAACTATAGCTTACAAAGTGACCAAATGACAAATGCGTTGGCTTCGACCGTCAACAGCAACTCCGGCGCACTGACAAACAACGCTGCTTCCTCAACCACGTCTCCTCCAGCTAACCCCCCATCTTCCACCAACTCCAACCCGGTCTTCAACGGCCTTCCTTTCCACAACCCTTTTGACATTAATAGTTACCCGATCACAAACCCTCCTCTTTTTGATTCCACTATGATGTTTCCTTACTTTTCAAATGATGGTGTTCAACGTAGAAGACGTATTTCCATCTCGAACGGTCAGATTGGTCAGATTGTGAACCATGAAGCTTTTTTTGATAATGAAGCAGCTTTTGATGATTTTAGTTTGCAACAACATCAACAGATTCAGCAGCAACAGCAGCAGCAACAGCAGCAGCAACAGCAACAACAGCAACAGCAACAACAACAACAACAACAACAGCAACAACAACAACAGCAACAACAACAGCAACAACAACCACAACAACCACAACAACCACAACAACCACAACAATCAGTTCAGAACCAAGTGTCTACCGCCCAACTGAACCCTCCAATCAGTGCTATAACTCAACCACAAGCCCAAGCACCGGTTAATCAAGCACAACCTGTTATTATCAACCAACCAGGGTACTTTAATGGAAATGTCTCCAACAATAGTGAGGTCTTATACAACGGAGTAGTGAGCAAAGACGTTGCTGGTGTTCCGCCACCTAACCACCAGCTTATTTACAACAACGAAGTTATATACAACCCAAATAACGGACCTATACCTGGGACAGCAGCTTGGAAAAAGGAGCGTCTTCTTGAAAGAAATAGAGTTGCAGCTTCCAAGTGTAGACAAAGAAAGAAGCAGGCTCAGTTACAGTTGCAGAACAACGTAACCAAGTATGAGCGTGAGTTAAACCAACAAAGCAGCAGAATAGTCAAGCAAGAAAGGCTATTGGCATTCTATAACCAGATGTTGACGGAGTTTTTTGACACCAACGACGTGCTGCATTTGAACGTGTTGAAGAAACTTTCAGAACTCCTGGTTGATGAATTGCTGGAAGAACATTTATCGTTGATCGGTTACAGTGTTTGAAATTCATAATTGGGACTTTAAAGTTGGATAGATTTCAAGATTCTTTTTTGCAGCAGGTGCTGTGTATGTTCTCCTGGTAGAACATGTTTTTATTAATGTAATTCATATTTTAGTTTTTGAATAGAAGTTGGAGGTAAAATGTGATGGTAGCCGTACTATTCTTAATATTTTGAGTAATAAATGGAATGTGTACAGTGAACGTAATTTTCTTCTAAACATTGTTGATTTGGTGCACAAAAGGTTGGAAATTTGTGATTCCAGGGTCATTGGAGTTTGTGGATAAGAAGTGCTAAGTACAAAATATGTTCATTGCACGGTGGGCATTGGTGTTTGTGGATAATAACTGCTGAGTGAAAAAATGATTCCACGCTGAGTCATTATGGTAATTTCATAATACCGGAGTACAAAATAGAGGAGTTCAACTACCTGTGCAAGATGGTTTTAAACAAGAAAAATGATCTTGATAATTGATAAGTTTGAATAGAAAATGCAATCTACGCTCGCAATTATTCTTTGGTGTAACTCATAAACTCACAAAATCAAACAGTTCCTCCGTTCGTTTCCACATGCAGCTTCTATCTCGTAGTCAGCAAGTTTCACAATTTTAGATTTGAATACAAAATAGTGCTGTTTGTACATTCTAAAATGTCTTGTAGGCCGTTAATATAATTGATTCTGTTCTTTCGCAGCATATCGAACTTGCATTGCATAAAATTGGTGATTCAGGTGTGGGCAAAGGGAAGATTATTACACACATATATCCACATATAAGTATTTGGTATTCGTTATGGATCTACATGATTGCGGGCTTGCGCTAGAGCTCAAATAATTTCCATACGTCAGGAACTCCGCAACTTTGTGTATTTAGAATGCATGAAATTGCAAGCAAATAGAATATGTTCCATGCGTATACCTGGCATGGAAGCTAACTTTATATTGTACAGAGTTCGTGTTTTAACCCTTATCGCATCACAAAGCTTCTTTGGTAAATGAATATATAATCAATTTGCGTTTAGTTGATCCCTGTATTCCACGCATACAGTTCCAAACGCGACTTTGACGAGAACCACTTTTAAACTTTTGTTACTGTATTGACAACCAATATTGCTTTTGTAGAGTGGTCTCTCTAATTATTACCTTCTAGATGGCGCGACCTTGGTCTCACTACCTTCTTCTCAAGGGTTGCATGAAAAAAAAAGGAAAGATACGATAAAATAGCAATAGTACAAACTCTATATATTATGTTGTAAAATAATTTCCGTCACTTAGGCGCTCAGTTACATTTGACATTTACTTGTGTTCTGTTTTGTTTTGATTTTGATATCCTTGAATTATATAGTACCTTATAAATTACTATACACGGTTATGAACAAAGTATGGAACTCCGCTTCTTATCAATTGTAAAATAGAAGAATTCATAATAAGATGTAAACTAGGATTCAGAAGGCGGGTACCGCCATAAGAAATACGACAGGAATTTATAATTCAGTTTATTATAGTCAACTACTACCGATCCCTAGGCTTGCATATGTTCTAGAACGATTTTTCTCTTAGTGATCCTTCATTTTAAACTTCTCTAGGAGAACATATCAGTGTTCACCTTACAACCAGTTATCTGTATTGCAAGCCGCAAGAGTGGTTTTTACGAATTTCTAAACTTTAATTTGTTATTGTTTAATCATACGATTAAGAATTAAAAGGTTAACATTTGTGCATCGTGAATGCACAGGGCTATTTTGGATAATTCCACCGTGGACCGTTTTTGTCTGCAGTTGAAACAAAATTTAAAAAATACTGAGTACCCTAAATGTTGCCATCTCGCCGTTGAACACAGTTCGCCGAACCTTCTTCGCTGTCTTATAGCCGACTCTTGGCGGTGCTTTTTGTTTTATCTACATCTGCATCCTACATTTTACAATTTGAAACGTCACATTAAGAAAATAATTGCAAACCATGTAAAAAAAAATATAGTGAAACAGTTATCTTGGGAGTTGAGGGGGATATTAACATCTTGGCATTTAAATTATAACTACAGAATTGTTGCCTGCGAATCCACTTCGCAACTTCCCTCCGTATCGCTAGAGATGATTTATGTCTGATCCCGAACAACTAATGCGCTAGCGAGCTCACTAAATCAACGAAAAAATATATGATAATTCCTTAGAAAATATTTGTCTAGAAAATAGGGCTAGCTCATAATTGCTACATAAGACACAATATTCTACATGCAATAGTTCGGGTTCTGGAAAACCTTCACCTTATTCTTCAAGTTGCTTTCTTCCATGAACGGCAAATACTGTGGGGTCGAATAATACTTACATTTGTATTTTTCCCGATTCATAAGTAATTTCAATTACAAGAAGCGGTTATCTAATTTTAAACTACTTTTTCCAACGCTAAACAAACGGGTGTCTGTAATAGCTAAATACGGTTAGGAAATCTTGCGTCCATTACCGAACTGCATTTTAATTCATGTGAACATATGTCGAACAATTGCTCGGTCTTACCTTGACAAGTTTGTTAAAATATCTATGTCTTGTCTTAATTGATCATTTAAGTTTCATTTCCTCTACTTTTCTGTTTCCTCTACTTTTCTGTTTCCGCTACTTTTCTATTTCACCTTTCAAAGCATTTCCTTACTTTCCTCCACTTTTCCTCCACTTTTCTATTACTGCTCCTTTATTTTCTTCGTCCTTCTATTTTCCTTCTCTTTTTCTCTATGATTTTCCTCTCTATCGCTATCATTTTCCCCGTTCATATATCTACTCTATTTCCTACATTATTCAACTTTCATATCTATTAATTTTCTAAATCTTTAAGATGCATTATAGTTAGGTGCAGAGTTGACGGTGGCTGTAGCTGTAGGTGGAGGGGCACTCTGTTGATGATGATGAAGATGAATGGACTGTGAAGATTCATCAGGTGTCGAGTTACTTGGAGCTCCCAAAGGTTGAATGATGGCACCTCCTGTGGATCCCCCATGCATATAATGTGTAGAGTTATTAATGGACGATTCGTATATTCCTGTTGCACTTGCTCCACTTCCTGTGCTGGTACCCGCACCCTGATGACTTAAATCGCCAATGTCATTCAGTGGACCTGCAACATAGCTGGCGCCATTGTGGGCATTTCCAAACCATGTGCCGGCGCCCACCGAATTCCCGATTGAAATGCTGGAACTGGACGTTCGAAAGCGTTTCTTCTCAGATGCTGGTGATGCCGTTGATGGGATCGAGGCGTTGAAGTTAATGCCGGAATTTGGAATCATCATGTTAGTTGTGCTGTTATTAAAGCCCCCCGAGTAAAACTGCAAGCCCGGCGGATACTGATATTGTTGTGGGGGAGGAGGCTGGGTCTGTTGAGACTGTTGAGTCTGTTGATAAAAGGGAGGAAGTGAAGCGTCATGTTGAAACTGTGGAAATTGCTGTACTGTCGGCACCATGTTAAATAATGCGGTAGAGCTAGGAGCACTGGAGGCTGGATTTGTACCTAAAGTTGGGGGATGAGGAGGAATAGTACTTTGACCATTTGGAAATGGATTAATGAATTGCAACTCGTCATCTTCCTTCTTTGCGTACATATTAATAGTAACGTCTTGACCGGAGTTAGGAATCAGCAGATATTGGTTTCCTAGATGGGATGAGGGGTGTGAGTTGTGGCGAGGTAGTGCAGATGTCGTGGTGACCGCAAGTGGATTCTGTATACCACTACCCGCAGCATTGTTAGCGGGCATATGATGATGCAATTGAGGGTGGTGAGGGTGATGATGATTTTGATGAGGATGGCCGTGATGACCTAGGTGCTGCTGTTTTGATGACTGCTGTCGGTTATAATGCATGGGTTGGAGAGACAGCATATTCTGGAGCTGATAATTAGTATCCAAAAAGTAGTATGCCTCATCTTCTGTTGGAATCTTCCCGCCCAATGAAGAATCATTTACCGCGTTCCAGAGTGAATTGGTGATGGCCACATCTTTAAAGTCGCTTTCCAGAGGCCTCTGTAATTTACCGTTTAACACATCGTCTGCGTTGTAATATGAAATCAAATGAATAGTTTGCTTTTCATCTCTTTTGTCCATATGCAACTCCTTTGTGCTTGTGGTCAAACTAAGGGTCTTCTTGATGAGACCCTGGTCTTTGAATACATACAGCGAAACCATATTTCCCATTAACCCTTTATTGTCAAGCAATTGCTGCGTGTGTGGTAGAGACGGAATGTGGTGTGCTGTTTGCAGACTCAGCTGAGGATTATTCCATTTATCATCGTCAATGTTGGCCAACTTTCTTTTTTTACGCTTTTTGTCATCCTTTTCACTTAATGAATGCTTGTCCAACTCTCGGTACACTAAAAATCTCCCCAATATTCTAGAGGGCGACCATGCTATTCCATCTGTCCAGCGCTTTATACCAGAGTGTTCCTCGATAAATACAAACACATTGCCCAGCTTAATCAAATTGGGTCTTTCACGTTCATGCGGCCTCCGCGGAACTAATTCCAATCCCTTATGAATTATCTCTTGTATGATTAAAAGAGCATCCTTAGTGGACCCCACGTACCCAAAATATGTTGGTGAGAGTCTGCTAGTGCTCATTACAAAACCAACAATTTTCCCAGCTATTTAGAATTACCATATATATATATACTTTTTTTTATAAATACATATTTTTTAAAACAAGATAAAAATATTTCATACCTTATCCCAAGAACGAAAAAAAGGCACACAGCGATAGACAAATGTTAACGAGGATTCCTGAAAATAAAACAAGACCAAAGGCTAAACCGAAAAAAATAAAAAGAAAGAAAACGATAAAGCGGAGTCAATCGGAGTACCTTTAGTATTGTTGTCTAGCTAGAACGAAAAAGGAACGATTATAAGCTTTATTATTTGAGTGGTGTATTATGCACAGGTTGCAAAAGTTTTTATGGAACAAAAATCAATATTTAAGTCTCAGAAAATATTTGGCGGTGTGCATTGACAAAAAAACTAAAATAAAAGGTGGACAATCCATGATATGTTTTTGTGATCCAGGGTTCTGTTTGTTTCACAATTTTTCGCCTACCGATTGATCCACCCAGACACTTTTCTTCTCTGGACAAACACCAGTAAACTCGGCCCCTGCTCCCATGGAAAGAAGAAAGAGAAAATAAAATGTACATGCGGCGGTGCTGCAAAGATACCTAAACTGCCTAAAAGTACGTGCAAAAAAAATTCGAGGGGCGGCCCAAAAATTAATTAGAGTAGTCATTATTCACCTTTGGCACTTATTGTTGATTTATCATTGAAACATGAGGCATTCCCAAGCCACAAATGAATGATGTGCGGAATATCAACCTACAAAATAATGCTAAACGTCCATCTAAAACACGCTAAATTTAACATTCCTTATGTGTGTATCACTTTTAAATTCTCCAACCTCATCCCGAGAGAAAAGCAAAAGTCCTGTTACTAAGCGTGGCATGTAAATTATCGTCTCATTTTTTAAGGCTGCTTCGTGCGGCAATTCAAACGTGCAACCAAATCCTCTCTATCTGTTTGGACTTCCGTTATTTTACGTCGTCTTTTTTTCTTGCTTTTGCATTTATCATCCTTGGATTATCGGTTCCTAGATAGTCTATAAATTTTTCATCAAAAAAGCATGGAGGCTAAATATCTCGTATGATTTATTGAAACACCCTAACACCAGAATGCCAATGAAGGGCCTTGTATGCAACTTGCAAAACTTAATGGTATTTTTGAAAATCTTTAAAGTTAGACATCGATCTTAGATAACCAACTATCTGTCAAGAGATGGTAGTGTTCCTGAAAATTCTTAAACATATTGTAAATGTTTATTGTTTTCATAATGACAATTCCACAACAATACACCGACAAACAATGAACCTGTAAATTGTTCAGAACAATAATACAGCGCGGATAATTATTGATCATAGCTTGAACGGACCATATACAGGTTGAACGGATCATTATAACGCAACTTCTGTTTCCGTATCTGATCAGCCTTCACGGGCTCTTCCACTACAAATAGGGGGATCAAATCATTTCCATCGTTATTGTGACGGTAAAACAACGATTTTACACCCCCCCTTCCCCCTATTTTGTATTGTTGTATGGTCCGATCCTCGTAAAAAAATGGAATTATAGCCACTTGTCGTGTGCAATGCAATTTGCTACAGTTATATATTAAAATAACCCCCAAAAGACTTCCGTTTAGTTTTGCATGACTGAGATCGACTATAAAGCACACCTCCCAGCATATAGGTCCCTTCTTAGCCCTCAGGCAAGATATGATTACACCACTCACTCCTTGATCCCCTTAACTCAAAATGAATTGAATCTGTGGTACACAAAGCTACGCCCAGGCAGTGTGGTCTTCAAAAATGACCTTAAAATGAAGTATAAGAAGCTGTTAAGTGACATTGGTAGAACTTTGACTCAAAGAATTGTCCAACCCCTCCAAAATAAACCTAATTTATTTCTTCTCCCTACAGAAATCATCGATTACGTCTTTTATTTGGTGGATGACAAGCCAACTTACAAAAGTTGTCTCTACACAAATACCTTGTTTTACTACTACTCCAAGCCATACTATTATGAAACTGCTGCATTCACTCTGACTTATCGTTTTGCTCAATTCGTCACTTATTTGAGACTTAACCCCGACATCGGCAAGTATGTTAAAACTGTGGACTTGTCAACGATTCTTGCAGGAAGCGAGGATAATGAAAACTCGGATAAGGTGTATGCAGGCTGGAGAGATTGGAAGGTTAGGAGCAACCTGTTGTATCTGTTAAACTCAGTTCCGATAAGACCACAAATGCATGCTGCTCCTCCGTCTTCTTCTAGTTCCTCATCGTCATCGTCATCTACTGCATCTTCCTCAAGGAACCCCTTTTCTTTGTTCAAGAACCGTATTAAAAGATACCGTTCTTCTCTCAAACCCAATCGCAAGTCTCAGATTGTCCATTCGCTCCATCAAAACCATAAATGGACAATGTATGATTCGATTCTTTCCAGAAACTCAAGCGCTCACCCTATAATGAGTCGGTTCTTGCTCCATTATTCTACTTCTAAAGATGTCCCCATAGGCTACGTTGTTCACTTGATCAATTTATGCCCTAACATCGAACTGTTGGTTCTAGGAAACATCTCTCTCCTGGTTGATTATCAACTTAATAGGTCGGCCCCTGTTTATAAATATCAGTCTTATGATTTAACTCACAACTTCCCAAGATCTTTACTTCCTCATGTTGAAAATCTAATGAATGAATATACAAAAATGGAAATTACTGAGCTGGCCTTAGTTTGCTCTAAATTATATGATTATTCTTATGTTAATCGAGGTGACGGTAAGGTCTTTTTGAGTGATCTTAACCTTAAATCTCTCGACGATATTCATCTTCAGAAACTAGGTGAAACGGAAATTCTTAAACTGATCATCAGCATGTATTCAATATCAGGCTCTTTGAAGTTTGTTAATCTTACTTCTATTATTTGGCTCACCAAAGATTTGGTCCAATGGTTTCTTTGCCAGTTAATTAATGTTCTTCCTTCAGATTTTGACCATAAATCTTTGATGCTGATGTGCCTGGTTGAACTTTCAGAGCTTGAATCTTACAAACGTGACTTGGTTATTGATTTGACTAACTCTGGAATGCATAAAAACCTAAGGTGGGCCCAGACTATTGACTTGAATACTTGGTCTGGTTGCAAATTGGCGTATGATCTTGTTAATGGAAATTTGGTTGAAGAAAATGAAGAAAGGTTGAGAAGAGAAAGGACAAGAAGAGGAAGAATCGGTGAAAATTACAATTAGCATATCCGTTTGAATCTTAATAGACATGCAGAACCTTAAGTATAAACTCAATTTTGTTTTATGTTATAATTTAAATTTTTGATATGCTTTTTCCCTTTATTCTGAACTTTAACCTACAAGAAGTCCTCTAAGGTTATTCTAAATGAGAGCTCAAAATCAGAAGTCTTACAAAATGTCCCAAACATCAGGTCATCACCATTTCATGGATCGCCAGCCGAAGCGGCAACCTCCAACAGCGATGGTTTTAAAGTTGGCTTCGACATTAGGACTTCTCCCAATGTCAAATATATAGATTATTCTTGGACATTCAAACATCATACATCTCACAGCACACACGTTAAAGCTGCATATCCAATGTAAATAGCCTGAATTGCCCTAATGGAAAAAAGGAAAAGTGAAAAATATGCGTTCTTTTATAAGTTTTTTTTGGTAAATCCGGGTAACCTTTGAGTCACTCAATGTGAGAAGGAGAGTTGGAAAAATAAAATCAATAAGCATGTCTGACTTATCAGCCCAGTTATCAGCCTTCAAGAATAAAATCAAGAATGGTCCATCCATTACTGTTGCTAGAAGGCCGATAATCCAACCTACACCCCCTGTCTCCTCGACTTCGCCCAAGAAAGAGAACAAACGTCCTCACTCAAGTATTAGCGGGGACTCGGTATCGGAGGCGATTAAGCGTCAGAAGGAAAGAATGGGGGAGGTTTCTGGTGCTCATTTATCTACACAACTTCACTTGGCAGTAGAATATATCAAGCAACATGATGCTCCGGTGTCTGTTCAGAAATTACAAAACTACTTGTCATTTGATGTTAGCCATAACTTGCTTCCTCTTTTAAGAGAAATTGACCGTATCAAGTACGATTCTGCAACTCAAACACTCGAATATGTTTCTTTGCATAACATTCGCAATGCCGATGATTTACTTAACTTTTTGAGGTCGCAACCAACATTTAAAGGCACGAGTGTAAAGGACTTGCGTGATGGGTGGAGCGGATGTTTAACTGCGATAACTGAGTTAGAGGCGCAAAATAAGATTTTGGTTTTACGTAATAAGAAGGAGAATGCTCCCCGCTTGGTTTGGGCTAACTTGGGGGGAGACATGGGCACTGTAGAAGATGAATTTAAAGAAATGTGGTTAAGTGTAAAATTACCTGAACCTGACATGCTTTATCAGGCTTTGATTGATCAGAGTTTGAAACCGACTGGTGCGGATCCTAATTTGATTCAAAAGAAGCCTCAAACTAAGGATAAGAAACAAAAGAAGGCTAGAAGAGGTAAGATTACAAACACTCACATGAAGGGTATATTAAAGGATTACTCCCAATTAGTTTAGAATGTTAAGTTCCAAGTCTGTATGTTGACTAAAGATGGCTGCAAAAAAAAACTAAGCTTTACCATTGTCACCAGGATACTTTGATGCATCGTATGCTGCATCGTATGCTGCATCATATGATTGAAATCAATAGGTCAGAAATATAAAGTGCATATTCCCACCTTGTAGGATATTATTTTTCGAAGTACAGAAACCTCGTTCCCATGTAGCAGTTCTAAATATAAACTTTAATTTGCCCCACGTAATCAAAGTGTTATATAAAAATAAAGTATATTTGTACATATGCTCACCTAGATACTTGAAGTTACTTGGTTATACAATCAATCTTTGGGGTCTATTTAGTGCTACTTTTTTAACAAATAAAAGACAGTGTAATATAGTACATAAACGATGATTGACTAAGTTATTACACTTAATCTGGTCTTAGACGACTTTCTCCATCCACCCCATTCCTCTGGCACTGCTGGTGATGAGATTAAAATATATCTTGCAGAGTAAAAAACAGCACATAACGGTAACTTTGAGCACTGAGGAAAGAAAAAAAACTCAAGTTAAATTTTTCTCCCAGTTGGTTACATACACATTAAACATCATGTCCGGTACGTAAATCGTAAATCAGGAGCTTGGATGTAATTGAGTTCCACAATACATGAATGATACTAACTAAAAATAGTTGACTTTAACACCGTTGCAAAGGAGTTCTGCGATTTCTACTACCAACAATTTGACACAGACAGAAGCAACTTGGGTAACTTGTACAGAGACCAATCCATGTTGACTTTTGAAACTTCTCAACTTCAAGGTGCTAAGGATATTGTTGAAAAGTTGACCTCTTTGCCATTCAGCAAGGTTGTCCACCGTATTTCTACTTTGGATGCTCAACCAGCCAGTCCAAACGGTGATATTTTGGTCATGGTTACTGGTGAATTATTGGTTGACGACGAACAAAACCAACAACGTTACTCCCAAGTCTTCCACTTGATCCCAGATGGAGGTTCTTACTTCGTTTTCAACGACATCTTCAGATTGAACTACTCTTAATAGTGATGAATTTATTCTTAGCATTTGGATTTGTAGTAAATAACCTTTCTAGTGGTGAATTACATTCCCAAACGGTAATATTTATATATAGCTGATCAACTTCTTGATTTTATCTTTGTATGTACTTTTCGGTATGTTCGTAAAAATTAAAAACAAACATGGAATCTGATACTCCTGTAATCCCAAGAAGACCTACAAAAAGGCCTGAAGATGATTTCACGCCTAATCGTATATCTAGATCTTCTACATCTACTTCAATAGTATCTGAATCGAATCTGGAACTTGCTGCTCAATCTTCTACTGTGTCCTTATCGAATACTCCGGTTGTTCCAAGTAGGCCACTTAGAAGATCTACAACAACTACGAGTGAGCCGCAAGCTGAATTGGCACATCCACTGACTGATGTTGAGCACCCAACTGAGCCTCCACATGAACTGGATGATCTCCCTGCTGGATCACCAATTGAAACTACCTCAGCAGATCACATTAGTATTGCTGACTCCCGTATCAATTTGACTGCAGATGAAGATGACGATGGTGACGAGACACCAGGAAACTCTGATACAAAGGCCACGTTCAAAGATGAAGACCCGGATAACTATCCTTTGCATGACGGATCCAGTTTTGATGATGATCTTGAAACTGTTCTGCAAGAAAGAGAGGACGAACAGGCCTCTTTGCATGAAGTTCCTGTTAATGTTAATCAACAAATTATATCCGCCTCAAAGGAACTGTCACCTTCAGAACCTTTGGCTGAAAGTACCCCAGCTCCTGCTCTGGAAGACAATTCTGCAAACGAAACACCGCTAGTTGTCAAGGAAACTAACCCAGACCAAGAGTTGACTAAATCAACTGATGCATTGTCAAAAGATGCTGATTCTACTTTGCCTGTAATTCCTAAAAGACCTACAAAACCAGAAACTGCTAAACCTGTTGTTCCTAGTCGTCCAAACAAATCAGTCACTGAAGATCAAGTTGAAGCCAAACTTCCTCCTCCAAAACCAAAAAAGTTGTCTTCTAAAATCGCTGCATTTCAACAAATGTTGAGTCAAGATCAACCAACTGCCTATACTCCTACTAGACCCCTCAAAGATTCAAAATTATCTGGAGACAAGATCAAATTCGCTGAAAGTTTGAAAGGTGTTGTGGGTAGAGGTATTCCTTTGCCTGGAATTCCATTGCCTGGAATGGCTAACCCAAATTTAATTCGGAATTTGAATAAAGACCAAGATAAAAATGAAGAGGAACCTGCCCCTGAAACTTCAAATATTGAGCCAATTACTTCTAGACGCGCAAAGGGTCCAAAGGGTAAGCGTTTGCCAAAAAGTTTGCAAGAGCCTGTTCATTTAGAAACTGGTCCAAAATTCCAGAAAGTTTCTCATGATTTATGGCAAGTTATTTTTACTGCGAGGCCCAAACAGCTTCAAGAAGAGAAGGTTGAGTTAAGCGAGAAACCTGATGACTTATCTATAACTGAGCCAGTTAGTAAGCCAGGTACTTTGGATGAAGATAATGTAAGCCAAGATGAAGTGAGCCAAGGTAAATTGGACGATGTCACTCCTGAATCACAGGATGATTCAATTGATCATCAAGATCTAGATTTAGAAAAATCTATTGCACAAGTCGAAGAGGTTTTGGACTCAATCCCGCAAGAATCATTCCAGCAAAAGGAAAATGAAGAAAATGAAGAAGCTGTAATTGATATGGTCACAGATACAAACGCTGATACCACTAAAGTCATGCTTCCTGAAAAAGAAGTCCAGGAAATTGAAGGCGAGGAAATTGAAGGCGAGGAAATTGATCTGAAACATTCTCGAGAGCATAAGCATGAAAAGGAGGAGGACTTTTCAGATTGATTTGAGGTAATTACAACAGTTTGTATTTTTTCAATAACATGTATTTGAGTATACGGAAATTTAAATGCTGATATTATAGTTGATATGTAATTGAATGCGTGTTCTACCAATTTAAGTTAAGCTCTGTTTATTTGCCGCACTTTGTTCTCTTTGTTCTCTTTGTTTATATCTTGGAATATAATTGTATGCAGCCACACCATGTAGCTCCTCTTCTTTGCTATATGCTGCGATTGATTCATCTGTCTCGATGTTGTCCTGTTCAGTTTCCTTCTTTTGTGATGTCGTAGCTCCTTCGTTTCCAGTCTTAGGGGACTCAGTACTGTTACTGTTATCTGATAAGTTTTCTAATTCTAGCTTTTTCCTTAGATTCAAAACTTGCTTCTCTATCTCATCTTCTTCTGTTCCTTCCTCCTCTAGCTTATCACGTAGCTCCATGCATAATAATGATATTTGTCTCTTGCTGTTATGTTTCGTGATAGATGAAGCAAGCTTTATCCTAGTTCTTGGATCTAGTTTCAGTTGAGGCCTCTCGTATACCTTTCTTTTTTTAGTTATATGTTCTTCGGACTTAGCTAAATTTGTTTGAATATGTCCAGATGTACCAGATCCCCTTGCACTTTGTAATCCTATTCCGTTGTATGACATCTTCGCTTATGTCATTCAAATTTTTTAGGATTCTTTTTATGTCCTAGTTGAAAAATGTCGCCAATTTTGCATCCACCTTAGCTTTATTATTAATAAAATGTGATCTTACTAATTGTTGGAAACACTTGCTATCTTTCTTGTCCACCATTTAACCAAATATGTACTCCATTTTCTAAAAGTACGAGCTATTTGCTATAGTAGTGTTGAAGTATAATCATCACAAGCTATTAAATTGTAATTCGAGTAAAACATCAAAGCCTCTTAAATTCTAGGGACTCCAAGTAACCCAATATTTGTTGATTAATTAAGTTTTAATAAGCTTCACCACTATTCATTTTCAAAAATTCGTTAAAAATTTTAACAATTAGTTTAAATTGTTTCAAAAATCATTAAATTAAATAAAATTCTATAAATGTACTTTTAGTCGATCATTCAACACCAGGCATACCGTCAAACAATCTTCCGTAACAAGGGGAAGATTCATATGAAAAGTGATTGTAATTGTTATCAGTCAAGGTAAGACACAAAAAACAGAAATAAGACATGCATCTGCATCTAATCTTGTTACACCCATCTGTTTTTTGTATAACAACCAGGCAATTTGGACATTCAACAAAACTTGGGTCAGTTAATATCAATGCATTGAAATATTGATCTGTTTTATATTCTTCTAATGCCCTTTGTACTATTCTGAAACCATATCTTGCATGGACAGTTTTGCGATCATACGAATCTCTTTCACACTGCATGTAGTTTTCTAAAGTCTTTTTGGGGATTCCTAAGTACGATTGATATTCGTCGCTGGTTATCTTCTTACACATAGCAAACCTAGTGTGCCAGGAATTCTGACAATCATAACAAAAGGCATAATTACATTTGGAACACACACATAAACGATCGTTCAAGTTATGACGAAAGATAACTTGATCGCAATTTTGTTTAGGGCAGTTAACCAATCTTTTGGGAAGAAGTTGACCAATAAATTCATATTGTGTTTTTTTAAAGAGTGATAGAAATTTCTTAACCAAATTACTAACGTCCATATTAGACTCATTAAATTGTAAAATGGACGTTAAAAGATTAATTGAAATATGCGGCTCAAGAAGTGAATTCATTGTTTTTTCAAGATCTTCGTATGTCCAATTTTCAAGCTTGGAGTAATGTGATCTTTGGTTCAATATTCGTTTTACACACTGATAATGTGGACAATGAACTTTACTGATCTCTCCGTTATCGATAATAGATGAAAAATAGCCCTTTAAGCACATATTGCAGAAGACATGACCGCATTCAAACTCCAGACATAGATCACCTTTGTAACTAGATTGGCAAATTTCGCAGTCAAACGTTCTCGAATTAAATTCTCGCAATTTTACTGCATGATCGTAGTCAACAATAGATAAGAAAAGCTCTGGCCTGGTTGTCACCACTTGATCAAACTCTTTTAGAATAGAGCAATCAAACAAGTAACTGACCATATTAAATATACATTGATCCCGAAGTTCACTCCAAATTTGATACAATTCCTGTTTAATTTGATGTAAACGATCTATTGAAACAATCTCGGATGTAATATGAATATCCGGCGGGTGAACTTCTGGATAACCTTCGGTCAATTCGAATTTAAACTTCACATCTGGTAAATTTATCGTTTGATAAGCCTGTAAAGTTTTATCACCTTCATCCACTAACCTTACTGGGATATCGCGCTCAGATTTAAGCGGTATATCAATCGAACCTTTCAAGCTTGATAGATTGATCAATGCACTTGGATAGATTACGTATATCGATTGTAGTTCTTGAATACGGGTATCATCTGAGAACTCATCTATGTTGGAGAGTGCTTCTTCCTCTTTAATTCTATTTAATACGCTACCAAGTTCATTTTGTCCATTCATCAAAAAGGGGCACTGAATGATCAGCTATCTATATAAATGGATTTTTGATCGCTGTCACAAAATGTTGGGCTTGTCATCGCGTCATCATTTAAAGAAAAGGAAAAATTAATATACCAAGAAAATACAAAGAATTTGATAGTAGATAAGTAGACGGACGGACGTTCGTTGAATTACTAAATCGACGATTAAGATTTAGTTGTCTTGATGAGCAACTTTCTGTCGTCAAGTAATATTTCTTTTAAAAGATCTGCATAATTCTTCATTACCATAGTTAAAAATGAGTATTTTTACACGTGATGTAAATTTATTGTATAGATGAGTTTAACAAATTTCTAGTAAATAAAAAAGTAATGTTGGCGCCTAAGCTACCTCGATTACGTGCTCGTATAGCTCTACTTTCAGCAGTAGGTTTGGCTTGTATTTTCTTGCTTGTGTTATCGAACCTGGGACATGGCTTGAAATCAACATATGTTGCTGGATCAACGGCTTCTCATAAAAGCAAGCCAATAGATAAGACCACCAAGGAATCGTTTGACTTTTGGAACCATATTTTTGACATATTTTCCGAACACACACAGAAGCCAACAGAAGACCAAATCGTTTACCTTGACGATACTAGTTTATATGATTCTCCAACAAAGGAAAACTTATTGGCTAAAACTAAAGTTGAACAACTGTTCTTGAAGAAAATGCAAAAAGACCACAAAAACATACTCAGTAAGTTACCATCAAAGCTCTCTCCATCCACATACAAACCAGGTACAAAAGGTGTTGTTGTTATTGGGGGAGGAAAGTTTTCCTGGCTCGCATATTTATCTGTCGTATCATTACGTGAAACCGGCTCTACATTACCTGTAGAAATAATAATGCCAACCTATGCGGATTATGAACAGGATGCCCATTTCTGTCTTCATACAATCCCTAAACTCAATGCTAGATGTGTTATTGTACCTGACGTTTTAGGTCCTGACATCTTGCTTCATTGGAATTCAAAATTCTCTCTGTACCAATTCAAGTCCCTTGCATTAATGACGTCATCTTTCCAACATGTTGTGCTCTTGGACTCTGATAACTTGCCTTTGTTGGATCCTAATGAAATCTTTACAAGTAAATTATATGCTGATTATGGTATGATAACTTGGCCAGACTATTGGAAGCGTACGATTTCACCACATTTCTATAATATTGCTGGCATTAAAGTTAACGAAAAGAATAGAGTAAGATACGGTAAGTACACTTTGCATGAACATAAATCTGGTGATATTGGTTCTGAAAAGGATATTCCTTATCATGATTTTGAAGGTGCTATGCCAGACTATTCTACTGAATCTGGGCAAATATTCATCAATAAGGAAACTCACGGAAAGACTTTGTTGCTCTCATTTTATTATAATGTCTATGGTCATATGCAATATTACAGATTGTTCTCATTAGGTGCACCTGGTGAAGGTGATAAGGAGACATTTGTCACAGCTGCCGAAGTAACTAATGAACCATACTACCAAGTGAGATCTGGTATTAGAACACACGGTTACTTTAACAATGATGGCGGATTCGTTGGTGTTTCTATGGGTCAAAAGAACCCTCTCTTAGATTTTAAAATGTACCAAGAAAATGTGGTCAATAATAAAAACTTGAATGGAAAATCTGTTGACGAACAAATTGAAATTTTGAAAGAAATCAAAGAAGACGATGATATGCCCTTATTTGCATTGCATTGTAACTTTCCAAAGCTTGATCCTCTTAATTTAATGGACAAGCCTGAAATTTTTGATAACGTTGCAGAACGTTTGGTTTACCGTGTTTATAATCACTTCTCATATGTCAGAAAGATCAAAGATACAAATGGTAATTTTAAGAAAGAAAGGGTTGATTTTGAATTAGAAAAGTGGACTGACATTTACGAGGTCTTATGCGAACAAAAGTTGGAATTCGTTCATTTTGCAAAGAGTAACATGAAAGATGTTTGTTCATTTGCTAAAAATCAAGTTACATGGTTGAAGGAAACAACAGAAGTGAAATAATCTCCTTTCAGCTAAGTAATTTAAAGCTTCTTATAATTATTAAGAACTCATGTACTATTATTACATTGCTTTTTGATAGATTTATTGTTAACTTAAACTCATTTTACTTGGGTAAATCGTTGTAGTGTTTATCTGGTAATTATTGATTCATCAAGAATTTTTGCAACGAACAAAACTAGATGACAACTTTTAATTTGACCATCCTTTTATATTTGTAACACTACAAATCGTGCATTTCGCTATAGTAACATGTTATCAACAACACTTAAAATCTATCTTACCAATTTCTTCTATATGTGAATCTTCGTGTGGTTTGCCAAACTCTTTGACAGTTTGGAATACCTTTTCTTTTACTTTAAAATAAGTCTACGATTGTTCAATTACCTGACTCACGTAGCTTCTTACGTAGCTACTTAGAAATAGAACCCGTTACTTCCTAATAGTCAATTCTATGGATATCTTGAGCCTTTGATATCACAAGATATCGTATATAGGTTACTCTTTTGTAGACTTTCTGGGTTAGTTAATATATGATGCTTCTTGTTAGGGACTTTAGGTGAGGAATACCTTATTAAGTTAGCTACAGACTAGCCTAGAGCTAAAAGTTAGAGGAACCGCCTTTGGACACACTATAGCTAAGAAGAACGAGGGCTCTCCTTGTTATTGATATTTCGCTTGGATAATCTATACATCTTATAATATGTAATATAATATTTATCAAAACTTGATACTATGGTGTGGTGAAGCCATTAAACTCACTACATCTTCAGTATGAACTGTATTGGATACAACGAACTAAAAATACTGATACCTGCGAGATTCGAACTCGCGCCTCCGGAGAGACCAGGACCTTACCCTGGCGCCTTAGACCAACTCGGCCAAAGTACCTTTTTCTGGGGTGATCCATTTATATGCAACAAGTTTTGTTAATTAAGAAAAAAGTAGAGATCTTAGTCGATTGAAAGCTTAGTTTATGTTTTAGTAAAATATAACATTTAGATGAGGCAATTGCTTCTTTTTCCTTATCGGGCTTTGTTCGGAATTTCAGTAGATTCGGGGACTCTGATTCTGAACTGATATAAAACTAAAGAATTTAAATGAGTCAGATCTGCCACTTCAGTTTATTTATACGTTATAAAACCTTTCACTAATAGTACCTCAACCAAGATAACTAGGAAACAGTACTACTATGAAATCAGAATAAACTAAGCTAACAGTTCTGTAGCGAATTAGCTGTTCAAATTTCAAATTTTAAGGTATAATCTACAAGTTCATCATAAATATGGGTTGATAAAACTAGAATCGTATCAAATATACAAGGAATAATCTTTTGAAAAGTTCATTCAAAAATAATATTTGTTATAAGTGTCAGACTTTGAATACAGAATAATTTTTAATAAGTAAACGATTTGTAGAAATAGCTCATCCAATTCGATTAAATTTTCTGCTTTATCACAGAATTAATGAAATTAAACAGAAAATTGTTTTCAGTAGGAACCCCCATTGTTAGCTTCGGAGGTCCTTAATTTTTTATTAAATAAATATGGTTCACTATAAATATTTCTAAAAATTTCATGCAAAAACAACTCTATCACTCCCGTTTTACATTTTGAGCAGTAACAACAAAAGAAACTAAAATAATGTCAGAGTAATGCCGAATCGTCAGTACGATCCGAGACATGAAATCCAAAACACCAACTTATCGTAACACATTTCTAATAAGTTACTATTGTTCTAATACAAGCTTTATATAATACTGAACCCCGATCCACAACTAACTAAGCAGTGTAAAGTGTGATCGACCTCAATTGAATTAACGCTTAACTATTTTACGATCAGAAATAATTGTACGAAAACTTATGGGCAGACCCATTTTAAAGACTTCTAAAATAGTCCGATACCATATACAATGTGAATATAAATATAATTTTTAACTCACTCGAACAACGGTTCAGGATGAAGTAAATACCAAAAGCTTTGCTATCATCCCCCTCAGTATAGTAAAACTTTATTCCCAGGAAAATTTATATAGCTAACCGCATTGTATAAATTGTGTAAAAAGATTCTTCATATCTATTAATTATTAAGAAAAGAGTTTGTCAGTGAAAAACGAAAATTACAGCAATCTTCATTAGTATATTAATTCTGAGCGCAAAGGCTGTTAGTCCGATCACATTAAATTGCCTAGTTAGATGTGATTCGGGGTGCAGTATGAGATAAAACTTATAGACGATTAATAGCAACATATTTGAAACATGTAACAATAGGTTATAGTGTTTGATTTCTATTATAATGCTATGATGAATTTTGCTTATAATACGAAGTATGAAAATATAAAAATTTAAATAGTTTTAGAGTAAGATTTAAGAGTCAATGAATATACCCTAGTAATCCAAATCCCACTGTGAATCTGTACAAAATGGCAAACAACCACACTTTGGACAGAACCAAGAGTTAAAAAAACAAAATTAACTGATTAAGATATCAACATTTCGCATCGTAAACAAACCTGATTTAGTAAGGGTAGTCATCATCACTGATTTCCACAAATTCCATGGCTAGTTCAATCTAGGGAGTTGTTATACCTTTCTTAGCACATTATTTCAGCGAAAATCATGGGACAACGAATAAAATATTTATATGTAAATTGTTAGAGCTTTCTCGAATGTAAAAATACTTATCCTTCAGAGCCAAAGTAACTTTTTGGAAATAAGTTTTGATACGTTGGTATTTTGGAGTTACGTTATATCGCTGTGATGAAAGAACGTTATTTATATTATAGATATACAACGAAGTATAGTAAGATAAAGCCATAATTGAAATATATAGAATATACATGTTTACATAGTTGTGGCATCAAATTTAAGACTACATAACCTTAGTAATATAGGTTTCAAATTTCAGAGAAGTGATATAGTTACATCGCAACTTGATTCATTGTAGTACGCGTGGACAATACATGATCTGTATTAGAGATAATACCCGCCCCATGCTTGTCCCCGTTAATGAAATACTTAGTTATTTGAATAAATTAAGATTATATATGCACTTGCTTACATGCAGGTGAATTATTTCCATAGAAGGTATTAGCAAGACAGGTTACAATGATGAACCCTCTATTTCAACCTGAGTGGGGGGTTATGGGACAATAAGAATGTCATGTGCTTCTTCTACTCTACTCTATTAGCCAAAGAAGAAGTTGACTATTGTTGTTTAGTATTTTTATGAGTACTTCTCCCACTCAGGCTAAACTGGTCTTATTTTATGATAGCCATTATTAACTGAATTAGTTGGACTGGAACAACAGTAGAGTCATTAACCCATGCACTCTTCGCTGAAAACTATATATATGTGTATATTTGTGTATATCACAATTAAGGCTTTTATTTTAATTACAAGGTATTTCTTCAGCTATAATCATAGATAATTAACTACAAGTTAAGAAAATAAATCCAACGCATCAAAGTAATCGTAACACAATTTCTACTATCAAACTATTGATCTGCTATTTGAACTTTAATACATTTGATTCCCGATTACAGCTAACCTGGCAAGCTTCAAGTGATCGCTCAATTGAATAAAAGTCATATAATCATTTTTACGCTCATAGGAATAAATCATGAAAAATCTTAATATTCTCGGAATGTAATGTTAAGTATATTTTACTAAGATAAGATATTCATTTAATCTTTTGGCATGATTCGAAAATTATTCAAACTTGTATATTTCTACAAAGTTCAATCAAGGCTATCTCATAATACTTGGTTGTATATTTTCAATATAAACAAACGTTGCTTACCACTACCTATATTATAACTCCAACAACGCGTAACAAATTTCTAATAAGTTACCATTGTTCTGCTTAATTTTCATACTGACGCCAATTCATAACTAACTCGGTAGTTTAAAGAAGTGTTCGACCTTAACTTAAGTACCGCAGGAATCAAGAATTATATCAAGCCTCAGACTCACTCACTGAGCTGATTCATTGAATCTTTAGACAAAATCTCACAAGCATGTAAGTTATATATTCACGTATAACCTCGTCTACTCATTTCGAGTCACTAATATAAACCCAATACATCATAAATATCGTAAAATTAGTCTAATAAAGCTAGTAATTGATTTATTATTAAATTTTCTATGACTACTACACTCCGATTCACAACTATAACGTGGCATTTTAGAGTGATCAGTCGTGATTTAAACCAACGCTTATAAACATGCAAATTGACATTTAGATTTGGTAATTCAAGCAAGCTAAAATTGCTTTAAAGAATCAAATTTAGTTTTCTTGGTGATACTCTAATTGTGAAAGATAATACCCGCCCCAATTTTGACCCCGTTGATGTGATTTTTTGTTATCTTAACTAAAGTTTCTTCAATACACCATTTGCTTACATGTACAGTAATCTTGATTTGGGAAGGTGGCAATGTTATTGGTCATTTTAGAATTACATGTGTAGTTTAATGTATGTACCCCAGTGATACAATTAAGAATGAAAAACATATAACTTTTATCTAGAAATTTTGTATAAAATCATATACCTGACGGCGTAATTAAATAGGCTACGTATCTTAATAAATACAAGATTAAGTTTGGTTGTAATTATTGATAATGAAAAGATATCTCCACACCTCCTTAAGATATGTAAAAGGTGATAACTTTCAAGATTTCCACATATTTTTAAATTAATGTGAGTTCCTTTATTATAGTGACTTCAAGTTTTAAATGTAACTCCCCTAAATTACACAATTCAAGAGTTATGAGTTAAATGAGGTCTCGTATTGCTGATGATACAAACATTGAGTCTACTTTTGAACTATATCTATTCATATTTGACCCTAATGCTTATTACTTTTAAACTAAAGTTCATGGAACTTTGTCTTTAAAAGAATGTACAGAACATTCTGCCTTAAAAGATAATTCAAATCTTTGCCCTCTTCGTAAATTTTAATTAAATAGGCACCATCCCAAATTTTCATGAAGTAATTCTAACATAAAATTGACACTAGGGATAGTGAAATGATAATTACTAATGTTAGTATTTTGTAAGGAATTGTTTGTATAGCGGTACTATTTGGTAACTTAGTTTTATAAAGTAGGCAATTTACTATAGGGTAGAATAAACAATATTAAAAAGACTGATATTTAGTATGATAAATACATTTCTAAACTTTCAATCATCACCTTCGGTCTCTGGTACCCTTGGTCAACACACCCTCTATGCTTTGAATTCTCCCCAATTTGCAGAAAATATCAAATTACCAATTTAAGCCATTTGTAGAAAAGAGTTGCCATCCACTGAGCAGGTTCAGTATATTCAATCCGATCTTAATTATACTGAAGGGTTGTCTGAAATTTTAAAAGGCGCTTTGTTTTATTGAATTGTTGGAAGCCATCCCAGTTTTATTCGACTTGCTTGAAAAGGTTGCAGATTGTTAAACCAAAACTTTTCTTCCTTCACCAATTTGAATTGACGTAAATGAATTCAGCAGCACACTCCCCAGTCTCTTGGATTTCAAGGCAGTGCACAGCAATAATTGTAGAACTACTAGTATCAAAACTGTTGATACAGTTACTGTTTTTTATTTGAAAGTGATAACTCAATTGAATAAAACTCATATTCATAGTGAATCTACCATTATTAACACACACGTCTTTGTGACACTATCAGAAACACGGATGTGTTACTTTGAAATATCATTGTGTTTTCAACGTGCTACGGTATCCGTAGTCTACTACCTAAGCATCGTGTGGTAGTGTAAATGTGTCAATTCATGTTGAATGAATTGGCTTAAAGTATAAAGTTGAGTATTTTGTCCCTTGGATCTTATTGCTCCTTCGGCAATACTCTAACAAAAGCCATATGGTGATAGTTTTGTATTCGCTTGTTGAAAATACATCGGCCTGAATTTTTAGAAAACAGTTAATTTATACAAGACCAAACAGTCTACACTTTTGAATCATCTGTAATACTTCAAGTTTTTTATATAAACTTCAGAATCAATGATTTTTATCCCTTTTCACTAACAAAATATCATAAACTCTTTCTGGCCCTACTTGTACCGGCTTAATTTATGCAACAACATACAGTTTAAATATTTCTACAGAGGATTATTTCGTTTTCTTGAAATAAAGCTGCTGAGATTTTATGATTGAAACATTGCGAAGATGGTTTCGGAATATTCAAATATACTATTTTCACCTATACATTGTTTAGAACATTTTTGAGAATAATGCTACTTGAAATATATACACTTTCATCGGTGCGTACCAAGCTTCATTAGCTCAGTCGGTAGAGCGTCAGTCTCATATCAATGACGGTGTGTTATCTGAAGGTCGACAGTTCGAACCTGCCATGGAGCATTTATTTTTGAATCTAGTTGATGTGTTTTCTTGACAGGCTTATTATTTTTGGTTGAACCAATGATACAAATATAGGTAATTTTTGTGTGATGATGTTTTGTTTTTTTTGATCATATAATCAATATTGAGCATGTTCCAACTATAAACATGGTGTCCAATATCCTAAGTTTGTATTTTCTTTATTCTTTATATCACTAATTGCTTTTGCACAAGTAATTTTTTTGAAATTTGTATTAATTTTGAATATTTTTTCAGTATTTAATTTGAACAAAATGCTGAAAAAACTAAAATAATATCTATTATGCTTCTTTTTGAGCAATTGAAACCAAACTCCAACAAGAAAATTGAATTCAAGAAAAATATCTTTTTAAATAAATGTTTAAAGAGTAGGTAACAATCAGAACCTTCAGAATTGCCGATGAAGATTAAGACAAATTTTCAATTTCTTGTTCTTTTATCAATTCAAGCAACTAGATCTATGGTTATCCAATAGAGATCTATGATAGTATATTTATTTTACCAAAAAACAATTCCTAAAAAAATCATTAGTATAGTCTAAGAGCAAATAAAGAACTTTAGAACTATCAAGTAGCTATAGTTTTCAATTGAAGAACTGAAAATTCTAGAATGGGTAATACATTATAAAACTTTTAATATTACATAGAGAATTCTATATTCAAATTTCTTATTCCATCCACCTCCAATTATTAATTCCCTGAAAAGAAGGACCTGTACTGAACTCACCATAAGTAATACAATAATGATCAAATAACAACTTTATTTCTTCGATTTCATCGATTAATTCAAGACGATTTATTCTGCCCAATTCACCTATAGTTAGCCAAGGTTTGTAAAAAATATTACCTGAATAACCTCCAATATCACTCATGTTAGTCAAATGAACATTATTCAATTTTAAAGTATTCTTCAAATACTCCAGTCTGGACTTTATGTCAGGAAGTCCATCAAACGTTGGCAAAGTTAAACCTCGGGAAAATAGATTCTTTGTCATTGTAGCTCCAAATGAATCATTAAGAGACATTGGTTCATATATTAAAAAGGAAACAAAGTCGAAAGAATTTCTCCAAAAGTTTAAAATATCAGTATTTTGATCAAGCGTCAAGTAACAAAGGGCACATTCGCTAAAAACCAATGTTGGAAGTTTTGGGTTGATTCCCCTGAAGGTATCAATTTGTGTGGATGAACTTATTAATCTTAAGTCAAAGCTGTGAATGTGATAGCGGTCTGTATGTAGAGAGGGATCAAGAGACTGAAAGTCTTCTCGAGACACGATTTTCTCACTTCCGGAGGTATTGACTATGGTTTTTAAGTCTTCATTATTCAATATAGCTAGTTTCTTGATCTTCATTGACTCAGGAAAGTCTATTTCATGGTATATCAAACCGGGATTATCTCTAAGCAAGGGAAATGCTCGCGTATCGGAGCCACCTCCGAGAGAAATGACTTGACAGGTTTTGAATTCGCTTACGAATTGAGATACAACGAGATCAATCAGCTTTGTTCTCAAGTAAGTACCTCTGTTGATCAAAGGAAGCTTTCTTTCGTTGATCATGGAGCGGAGGGCTCTACCGGCACTGAGACTAGTATAGCCTTGGCTGTACTGAAGATGTTCCTGATAGGAGTCAACAAGGGATTGAATATAAGGATCGGCTGGCGAAAGGTAATTGTGCTTGTTAGCACTGAGCCGGCACATTAAAGCATCGAGATCGGTCGCTCTAACAAGAACGTCACTTTTCGAATGGATCATTTTTTTTTTGAATCGTTTATTTCTAAATAATTAAACTCTTTTCACAATAACCCACCAGTTATCACGTTCATACCCTTCCTCGACTATTTCACACATATTTGTTTGTAAGGCATTTTCCAGAAGCTCACCTTTTTTGTATAAGTGATAGTATCTGTATTTGGTGACCGGTTGTTCAACAGGCTGTTCAACAGGCTCGTCTTCAACCTTTTGTTCCTTCTTGCTCTTTTGTTTCTTTTCTCTCTTTGGTTGTAAGACCCAAGGAATAAGAATATCTTGTTCATCACCTTCTTTGTATCCTCTTCTTGAGTTCTCTTGTTCTAAAGCCCAACAATATATAAGTAATTCACCTCCAATTCTCAACTTTGATAATATATGCTTAATAGCTTCGATTCTACGCTCTGTATTTGAAAAATGATGAATGACTGCAATGGAGATAGCAAAATCAAACGTAGAATCTGAATGTGGTAAGCTTAATCCATCAGCCACACCTAAATTAAAATCCTTGGAAATATCATTCCCACATCCTATGAGTCCATCAGATCTATCTGTTCCGATCATGAATAGTTTCTTGTTTACGCCCAAGTACTTGCCGTTTCCACATCCCACATCTATTCCAATTGAGTAGTCTGGACGACTGGTGAGGAATTTCTCAACAATAGGCCATGGTTTGTACCTAGTCTGCGAGAAATGAGGTGCTATTTCGTTATAAATATCATGAACGTATTCCAACTCCTGTGTTTTAGGGTCTAATCCTTTTTCGATGGCCAAGGATGGGACTGACATGATGCGATGATGTGAAAAATTCCCAGAGTGCTGCGAACAACTGCGCATCAAACAATCAGACTCTGAACATCAAATGTACCTACACTATGGAGTCCTAGCGGTGTTGTTGATGATCCCCTGGATGTATACCAACAAACCAAAGAATATTACAACAGTATTTCTAGAGCTTGGTGACGCTGGGTTCCTTTTTCCAGACCTCACAATGGCTGTTCTGTATCAGCTTCAAGAAGAGATGAAGGAAAACTTATCTGACATTCCAATCAATTTTGAAGTGGTACAGAGAAATAAGACACAAGAGAGTCAAGACTATGTTGTGGAAATACTGCTCTCAAACGAAGTGAGTATTTACATGTCAGCTTTCCAAAAACGAGTATACATGACATATGATTTAGATTCCATTCATTCAAACGATTTACCCTTTTTGATAGCGCAGACTATCATCTACCATCTATTTCTGGCAGAAGTCCTGTTACGCAGACATCCTATCAGGAAGCTGGCTCAGGTGGGTTTACAAAGAGGTAAATTAAGCGGAGTACCTGATAACTTTTCTTCAGAACTTACTCAAAGAATTGACACTTACGTTGTGACATTGTCTGAGTTTTTTGATCTTCAGATAGGAATAATAGATGATTTGCTGATAGAGAATAAGAAGGACTTATACATTGGGTTGAACACTTCTCTGGATACCTCGATTGAGATACTATCTGATATTTTTGAAACGGATGATTGGCTTGAGTATGTTTTTGATGAAATTGCATTTAGGGTGGAAGAATATTTGGGTATTCCCAAGGACCCTCTGAATAATCTTGATTTGAAGTTGGATGGATTGAGAAGAATTAGTAAAGAAACTTAATGAGAAATATGGTTAAGAAACATCTGTAGTTTTCTGGGTCCCTTAAGCGCTTGAGTTTGAATATTTACGGGATGAGTGTGTAATTCTTAAACTCTGTTCGTTAGCCTTAGATTTACCGAACATTGTGAGTATCTGTTTCATGTCTTGGATTTGTCTAAGTTTAATACTATTTGGTTCATTCATATCAGTGATGGTACTTTTACAATCACATCGTTCGTGATATTGAAAAAGTAAAGTCTATTATAAGATTACTTCGTTCGCGTTAGTTCGTTCATAATAAGTTTATTACCTCACAAACTCACGTTGTTCGTTTGTTCGTTGCATTTTCGCATTACAATTTTCACAACATGTCAGATGATGAATTCCAACACGAACAAGAACATGATCACGCTAGTGATGTAAGTCTAGATGAAGAAGATGAAGAATTAGTCTGGAGAGTATTCTATAGTGGACTTGAAAGGGGTAAACGAAGCAGAGAAGATGATGATTACGATGACTATGATGACGAAGAGTCAGAATATGAATCAGACATAAGCTTATCAGATATCGATGATATAGAACTCGTGCGAAAGTACCAGGACCTCAAGTCAAGAAAGGTGGATAAAGATTTAAGTATTGAAGATAAGAAAAGACTTCTAATCTCCAACTTTACAGATGAACAAATGCAAAGATTCGAAGCCTTCAGAAGAATGAGAATAAACAAACCTGGTGTCAAGAAAATATGCAATAGTGTTCTCGGACACTCAATTGCTCAAAATATTGCTCTTGTTTTGGCTGGTATATCCAAGCTGTTTTTAGGAGAAGTGATAACAAAGGCTTTTGAAGTCCAAGAACGCGAATACAAAGCTAAATTGGTGGAAAAGATCGATGAAAAAAGGCGGCAAAAGAAGGAAATTCTCAAGAGTCTAGAAGCTGGCACTGAGGTTGAAGTGGATGATAAACCCTTAAAGTACGATGGTGATATACAGCAACCTTTGCAGCCACATCACATCCGTGAGGCCTGGAGGTTATTACAACTAGAGAGTAGCGGTATTCCTTCTGCTCAATGGAGAAAGGAGGGGGAAGGAGATGGTAAGTTTTTTAGGTAGTATACGGTTGGGTATATATATATTGAAACATTACGTAAGCTATAATAAGCGCGCACGACCCAAGGCTTTGTTACACACCCCTTAAATCCGGTTAAACACGTTAACCCCTTGAATATCAATCCTTCATTTTTTCAAAATATGAATTCGATGCCTGGGGAACATAAGAAACGGCGGGCGCGTATCGCGTTAAGTTGCGAGAACTGCCGTAAACGTAAGACCAAATGTGATCGAGGTTTGCCATGTGGACAGTGTACAAAACTCAGTATCCCTCACTTGTGCAGCTTTAGTAATCCTAGTCACTTTAATAATCTGATACACGCCAAGTTGGGTAACAAACCAGGATTCTTAGGAGAAAGTGATCTCCAGAATGAATTGGTTAGTTTAAAACTGCAATTACAAAAGTTGGAAAGCACAATCACTAAACCGTTTACAGATGATACTAAACTATCAAATTTGATCACATCTAGCCGAGATACATGCTTAGGTCGTAACCCGGTTGGGATACCTCGAAGATTTATAAACTTTCACTACACGTTGACCAATCAGAACGTAAAACAATCGCACCATGGTCCACTACCATACTCTGGATTGATGAAACGTGAAGCTGGTGCTAGAGTGATATATTGGTTCAATACACGTACGAAGCCAGTCGGTGCTACCTTTAGTGACAATTTCTACAATCATTCAGTGTTGACTCCAAACAAGTACCTTCGCTCTTTGGTTTACAGGGCACGTGAGACTCAGGGTCCTCGTTTCATCAGACAAGAAAGTGATGGAAGCACCCAGAATGAAGTTAAACAGTCGATGAATGCATTTGGTAACTCACGTGGGTATTACTTACTGACATTAAGTACTGAAAACAAAACCCTAGACGAGAAGATTGCAATGTACATGCCTCCCGACAATGTTGTGATTAACCATTTAAACTACTTTTTTAGCGTGTTGTACGTGCATTTTCCTATTTTGGATGAAGAAATCTATACTCAACATGTGTTAAGAATATTGAAGATATTTAAGGCTGACGGTACCCAAGTCACTAACCAGCTCGACTATGCTCGAGTCGCTTCGCTCTTTTTCATCATGCGTCTCTGTTATCTTTCCATGTTCACTAATATCAAGGAAGAGAACCAGCAAATGTTGGTTAGCACTCATCAGTCAATTGAGCCCATCATCCAACACCCAATTCCAATCAATGTGATTTCCATTTGTGAAGAATGCTTATCCAAATATCACGTCATGCGTAGGCAGGAATTAGATGTTCTCCAAGCAATGATGTTTTCAAGATACTATGAGACGTATGCCCCAGATATCGGTGGTTTCTTTGCAGACACCCGGTCACCAGTGTCAATGGCTATAATAGTCCAAGTTGCTATTGGCATGGGTATCAATCGTGAACCCGACTTTATTGCTGATGCACAAATTAGTGAAAAGGCTAAAAACTTGAAACGTAAAATTTGGCACAGTATAAGGTACATGGATGTGTCTAATTCGATTATGTTAGGAAGTCCTTTGAATATCGTTCCTTCGAGTTATGACACTTATCTTCCAAGAGATACTCTGTCAAATGTTTACAATATTGCCATTGAAAAAGAAGTTATCAGACTGTTCACCGAATTTTCAGATATTATCGATAAGATGGCACATTTGCTTCAAGTGTATCTCACCATTAATGACCTGGTCGATTTAACTTCTGCCATGGATTTGGTTGGAAACTTGGAGTTTGCAACAACGAGAATCTTCAGTGGCTTATCATTCAATGAATACATAAACCTGCCTATTCAATTAGGAACAGATTATTTGGCTGCCCAAAAGTTGGCAATTTTCATGTATTCAAAGATTCTTTTATCACTGGTCTATGGATATTTCTTTATATATCACCATGACATGGGATTGGTTGATCTAGAGTATTTTTACTTCAGAAAGTTATTACTCTTGTACTTGTATGAATTGAATGGAGCACACAAGCTTACTTTAACACCAAACAAAGGGTCTGTTTTTGGATTCCTTTTGTCTCCAATCTTAAACTTTGTGAATGCCATCACATGTCTGTTACCAGCTGCTTTCTCTGTCAGATTAAAAATATCTCTTGATTCAGATGATGGCACTGACAGTGTACGCCGTGAAATTTTGGACGAACTCTTTCAAGAAACCGAATGTATCTCCAACATTCTTTTTGACGTGATCCATACCATGGCTGCCAGATATAATTTTGCTTGGAACACCAGAAAATCGTACATTTTCGGGTTTTCCTTAGCTTTAAGTCAGCTCAATGGTGAAATTACCTCTCCCCAGATAAAAAATGCCTTGATCAGCTTTTCAAAGGAACAACTCGGCGAACTTAAGGGAATCTTTGTTGATTTCCTGAAACTGAACCACCCGGGTTATCCACTTGTAAACACCCGAAAGCTTGTTAACGAGTTTAGGGTTTTGGTGAGCCCAAATTCAGAAGATGCCACCCCCGAATTCTCCCCCGTGTTACAGGAACACTTGATCCGCGAAATCCAATTGGATAACTTTTGGTGTCTGCATTATATCTACCAATACCTGGATGATACAAGTGCCGACTCTAAAGATTTCCTTCTGGGTATCACTAAAACATACAGACCAGTAGTTCAAAATGACCTCGAAGAAAACAAAATCAACTACATTCCAATGGAACAGGGAAGTTTCCCAGAATATTCCCCTTTCACTAATTTCGATTTCTTTGGTGGCGACACTTTTGCTAGTTTCTTCGAGGATCCTGCTATGACTTTTAAGTTTAACTGATGTAAATAGTTGTAATATAAGTATATTTTATGAAAATAGGTTTTGAACTTGAATATTTATAACTAAATTCAAAGTTACTGTGCTATTTCAATAATTGAAATTCTAAAGGTTTTACAATTTCACTTTGTTCATTCACTTGTGGAATAATCCTTTTTCTTCATGAATTGCTATTTACAGTAATTCAATAAAACTAACTATAAACTGAAGGTGCTGCAACTTTAATAAAACATTAAAAAATAGCAGAAGATTATTAATAGCCATTATTAATTAATTACAAAGCACACATGTTCGTATAAAGCATCGATTACATAATACAAGTAATTAAGATGTCTATTTCAGCAATCAGAGTTCAAGCTAGTCAGCCTGCCAAATCAGCAATCATATTTGCCCATGGGTTAGGAGATTCCGGTGAAGGTTGGTCCTGGTTTCCTCAGCTTGTCAAACAAGCCAATGTGTTGCGTAATCCTGAAACCATCAACTATGTTTTCCCCAATGCCCCTGTGATTCCAATCACTGTGAACAACGGCTACAGCATGCCTGGGTGGTTTGATATCTATGAGTTTGGTAACCCAAATGCTAAGCAAGATATCACTGGATTCTTGAAGAGCTGTGATGTATTGAAACTGTTGATTCGTGAACAGATCGAAGTTAACCACATTGCTCCAGAAAACATCATCATTGGAGGGTTTTCTCAAGGTGCTGCCTTGTCTCTTGCAACTGCCTCCTTGCTTGACTTCAAGATTGGAGGTGTTATTGCGCTCTCTGGCTTTTGTCCAGTGAAATCAACGCTTCAGGAAATGCACTCCACTGCAAACTTCGAGACCCCTGTTTTCCAGGGCCATGGTCTTGATGATCCACTCATCTCCCTTGATGTTGCTAAAGATGCAAGCGATTTCTACAAACAGTTGGGTTTCAAAAAGTATGAGTTTAAGAGCTACGCTAATGTTGCGCACAGCGCAGGTGAAGAAGAGTTGATTGAGGTTATGAAGTTCGCTGATGCTCTCCTCAATTGATTATATAGTTAGTATTTGTATATTTTGGGTGCACGACGTGGCGCAATATCAACGCATTCAATTGAAAATCAAAAAGTGACATGTCTCTAGACTACAACCAATTACCTGCCAAGGAGAAACGGTGGGCACAACAGGTCGAAAAGGTTATTGCATCCTTCGACTCATTGGATGAGTGGGCAGACTACATCTCATTTTTATCTAGATTACAAAAAGCCCTACAACTAGGCGACGAGCAGGTGGCATGGATCCCATACTGGAACAAAATATCAAATAAACTTGCACTCTGTCTCTCTTCGAGTTTACCTAACGGCGTACACCAGAAGACGTTATCCATCTATGAATTGATCTTCAATTCGCTAACATCGGAGTCGTTCAACCGTGATTTTGCGTTGTGGATATCTGGTTTGTTTCCTTTATTGTCATACTGCTCGATTCAAGTGAAACCACATCTTATTCATCTTTTATCAGATTGTGTGAATAAGATAGAACCTACACGGTTGAAATTGATAGTTAAACCGTTCATCTTGAGTTTACTTCCCGGTTTAGATGATGAGAACTCAGAGATCTTCAACGATGTCTTATCATTAGTCGACCAGTTCAAACTGAAGCTCAAACAGGACTCTATTTTCTGGCACAACTTATTTCTCTGCATTATAAGCAACCCTGAACGCAGATTAGGTGCCTTGATCTGGTGCAATAGAAGGTTGCCTGTTTTCAAGTCGCTTGAAGAAGGTAAAAAGTCGTACTCAAAGGAAGCTGAGGCTTGTTTATCTCCGGAATCTGGCTTGCTTATCAGAACCTTTGCATCTTCCATTTCTAACTCCGAGGATATAATCATCGTGCGTGGTTTCTTTGATTTGCTCTTAACAAATCTTCCTCTCGACTCACAAATATACCTGGATGTTATCTCTTCCAACGACAAAGAGCTCTTGATAATGGCGTGCTGTAAAGTTACCTTGAAAAAGGATATGAGTTTGAATAGAAGATTATGGAATTTATTCTTGGGTCCTGACTCGTCCTCAAAATACTTTGAATCATTTGCGTTGGAAACCCTTTCCCTGGGTCTCTTGAAACTCGTAAGCAATGAAAAGTCTATAATCGAGGCTTTCAAAATATCCCTAGCCATCATCATGGACAAATGGGAAATAAGTACCTTGATCACCCCCAAATTGTTTTCTCCGTTTCTCGATGCCTCCCACAAACACAGAGCAAACAAGGACGTCTTGGTTTCTGCACAACTATTTTTCGATGGTGTTGCATCCACCTACATCTGGAACGATATCATTCAAATTATTCTCCTGGATAGCGACATGGATTTCCTCGAGTTTATATTAAAAACTTTCAACTTTGCCGAGGAAGAAATGCTGACCATGCACGCGCCTTTGGCCGTGTTGTGTATTTTGGCTAACAATAAAATGGATATTAGTCGATTACTGGTGGTACAAACGTTGTTGGGTTTAATTCCCCAATCAGTTCTCACTCCATTGAAAAAGCAGATCGTATACGATAGATCCAACTTGATTGGAGAGATTCAACAGTACTACAAAAAGTCTTTTGATGGTGAAGCTATAGATCCTCCTGTATACGATACTTCAACAATCATTGTTGACTTGTTAAAAACTCTCTTTATCGAGAACCTCAAATCAAACCAAGAGTTGTCATGCAAAGCTTGTGCCATATTGACAGAGCTCCTCGGCACTGTACCAGTTGGTGAATGGTCCAGTGATCTGTTGACAAAGACAATCTTGAACTTGTCTAACCCATCAATTTTGGTTGCGTTGAGTATTTCAAAATTGGTTCAGCACATAGTGAAGACGGTCACACCAGTAGAGAAGAGAAAACTACTAAAAGTTATTTTATCCAGTTTGTGGCCTCTGATATACTCGCTGGATGCTCTCAATTACCAGATCGAAGCGGTGCGGTCTCTCTTTGATTTACAGGTTAGTTTCCCAGTGCACTCAATTGAGGCAGGTATTGTTGAGATGTTGATGAAGTTACCTCACAACCAGCGCATCAAAGCTGTGTCAACTTTATGGATCCATTCAAACAATGAAGGCGACTCCATCCTCTTGAGATCTTTGTACGTGTTACTCGAAGAGTTGTTTGATGACGGACAAAGTAGTATTGGCGTTGGAGACTTCATAGAAAACGTTATTAAGAATGGCCTGACAAATAGGCTTTTGAAGATCATCACCAATCCATTGTTGGAGTCTGACTTAATGACCACTGCTGTTATTGGGCGCGATAATGATTTGGGACAGCTTGCATACCACTTGCATATTGTTGAAGTCATTGTCAATACACACCGTCAATCTTTACGTGATGCTTTCAATAACGAGTTGGTGGTTCTGAGTAAGGTGGAATTATTCCGCAAAAACAATTGGGATATTTCAACCTACAAGTCTTTGATAAATGTTATCATAACCAAAATCCTTGATTTAAAGCTTGAAGATGATCTTCTCCAAGATGAGCAGGCGTTGAATGAATACTTTGAATGTATGGAATATTCCATCAGATTGATAAGCTCTCTTTCAACTTCTTCCTTTGTTGATAAATTCTATCTCTTGATAAAAACATGCATGTACTACATGGAAGTTTCAGATGAATCTTATACCCTTGAGTTGATTCAATTCCGTTTCCTCAAGTGTATCACCCAGCTTTTGGAGTCGGGTGAAGACTTGAAACTCAACTTGTTACATGTTGCTGATGATGAAAAAGATCCATACTTTGTAAGATTCATTATTCAAGGTATTACCAAAAGTCAATCATCTATTTTACTTGAATCATGGTTGCAATTACTCACTAGATCGTTATATCTATTTAACGAGTCGATATTTAGTGTTTTACTCAACTTGAATGATTGTATAATCAAGAAAATCAACTATTTCTTTAATAAGATTGCCAAAGAGGAACACATTGGGGAATTGGAAAATGTTGAAACTTCGGTGAACGTCTTAATGATTGGATTGGAGGATTTATTGTCAATAAGTCACAGTTTCTTGCTTTCCCTGAGAGTTTTAAACAGTGAGAAGAACAACAAAGAAGGTGATGGTTTCTTTGGAAACGTCATCCAAGGTGTCTTTCAAATCGAATCTCCTGCAATCAGAACCAGTGAACAGAATAAATTATACCTGATTTTGATTTCATTTCAAGATGCCGTGGAAGTCTGTGTAAGGATCTGGAAGTGGGCAGACTCTAAACCAACAACAAAATACAGTGAGCGTTCTTTAACTTATATTGCACACAAACTTAAGTTCAAGGTACGTAAGATGTTGGAATCGTTGATGGACTTAGAAAAGCAAGAGGTTATCGAGAGTTTGGTTCAATTGGATAAAAACCAACCAACCATAAAGTTACTAAATATCTTGGATGGTGGTAGATCACAGGTGACCTTACCTCACTTGTTCAATTCTATGCGTACTAGATGCATTCCAAACAGCGTGGAGGAATCGAAAAAGTCGTCTTTGAACATCCCAATCACTGCAAAAGACCTCTGCCAATACTTGACAAAGTACTACGAAACTATTGATATAGATTCTATTTTAGATGTCTGGACAACGACCATGCTATTCTACAAGGATGTTATCTTGAACACTACTTCATTCAAATCAGTAATCGGCGAGTGTCTTGAACAACTTAAGGTGCTTTCTTACAAGTTCAACAATCAAAAATATAAAAAAAATAAGAGAGAAATCAGTGATGCTTTTATTAAAATCCTCGGAAATGGAACGTCTGCAAATGATGTGGATCAAGATGATATACTGAACTCGGTCATAAATATTGTGGAGCATTTAAATAGTATTATTCAGGATACTGACAAGGTAATGAGCAGTGTTAATGTGATTCTCGCTAATATGGTGATGCCACAAGTTAGACCCAAGAAGGTGAATGAAGTTCCCCAAAGGACCTTAGTTTTGTTGGATGCACTTGGTAAACACTCGCCTAACAAAACGTGGAAGTCGGTAGTATTTGATGCGTTCATGGACATGACGTTTTTCAGTGACGATCATGCTTTATGGAGGAGTATCGTCAGCACATGGATTTCTTTGGAGACTACCAAGTTCGGGGAGTTCATTTCCAGAATCACTCCATCCATGAGTGCAACCCCAGGAAACCTCTTTAACTGGAATGAAGGAAGTGAAATAGAAAACAAAATCCAGTCACTTAAGAGGATTTCCTACTTGTTGATTATTCAACCTCAGGACTTTTTTTTGGTACACTTGGATGAATTATATTCTCGTATTGAGGTTTCGTTGAAGCTGCCACAATGCCCTCCAAAGTATAGAAGTGAGCTATGTACTGTTTTGAGACTGTTGACATTGAGATTCAGTGAGATACATTTGCTTCCAAGATGGACCTTGGTAATCTATGAGTTATTAAACATCTTTGAAATGCTTGAATCCAGAGACTTGCAAGATCCAAAAAGTCTCAGCAGTGACGAATTGTCATTAGTACTCAATGGTTGTAAGTTGCTTGATCAATTACTCATTCTTGGGTACGATGAGTTCAATTTAAGCGAGTGGCTTTTTGTATCTTCAAGTCCTGATAGCGTTGCAGGCAGCACTAGCCAGCTTGCTATCATTGATAGAATTGCCTGCAATGATTTGACATACTTGAAGGATGACCCTATCAAGATCGAGAAGGCTGACGACAAATTGGTTCCGTTGATTCGTGGTGTCAAAACCGTAGAGCATATTACTGAATTGCGTCTTTTCTTTGCTCATTTGAGTTTGATTAATTACGAGAGGATTTTTGGTTTGTATGAGATTGATTGGAAAGTATGTGCTGATGAGATATTGAGTGATTTGAGAACAAAGTGAGTTTGTACCTTAATAGTTTATACGATTTTTGTAAAAATTTGTAAATTCTTCAAAAATAAATACTATATAGACGAAGAAAGATTTAGATTCACTGTTAAGCACTATTTTGAATTTTCCTTTAGATTTTGAAGTTGTATCTATTTCTTGTTTACAATTGTACGTTCAATTTGGCTGCAACGATAAGGAGAATTTTCTACTGAGTATGAGAATACTGATTGGAATTAAAAAAAATAAATAAAACATTTTCTTAATTGATCATTCCTAAAACTTAGGACGTTAACTATTTTTGTTTTGGAAATTATTCGATTCTTTTAAAAAAAAGAATGCCTTTGATCAATATTCCATGCGTCGTTTATTATTATCGGTACAATATTAATCGGATTTTCGGAAAAATGAGACTATGCACCGAATAGCTAATAATAGGCTCCTAGAAATATCCATAGTAACATCACACTTGTAATCAAATTATATGGCATTTCAAGGTACTATGCTTATTGAAAAAGTGATATGGTTCGCTGTAGATATTTAAAAGTTTAGATTATTTGTACAGTTATTTTTTTCTATTACCGCCCTATTAATACACAGACTGCAACTTGCTGTTAATAAATTTTCGTATGCCAACGTTCATCACTGAGATCCTGAGAACCTCACTAATTTTTAGTGAATCTTCGCGATAAAGGAGACGCCAACACACTAAACTCAGTAAAAACGCGTCATCTCTCTGCGCTCGATTTGAAATTGCAAAAAAACAACATGAGCTACATACGAACGTACGAAACAGATGAAGAGTTCGATGATACTGGGATCCAGACACCAAAATCGGTACGGGGATTAAACACGTCATCAATTCTTAATAAAACAGAAGATGAAAACCATTTTTATGTTAAGCACACAAGCACTATTCCTCTTCAAACAGAAACTAAAAAGAAGATCAGAACAAGAAATGGGACACCATTGCGTAACTCAGTTCGCGCGGTAGCCGAGTCACCGCCACTTCCCAAGTTAATATCACCAAATAATAAGATATCAACCAATCCTAAAGTCAGGCTGTTTGAGAATGGATTCATACAGAATAAACTCGAGACCAAGATCGATGGAGAGTTGAGAGCACGTTTTGATGAGAAAGCCAAAAGCTCCCCAATCCCGCCCAGTCTTAGAATACGACCTTTGAGTTTAAATCGACTGTTTGATACTTCTCCAAGTAGACCGGAACGCCCAGGCTCGGGATTGGCAGCCAGTGCATTACCAGAATCATCCCCAAAGCTTTCAAAGACGTCTTCAAATAGGATACATAAAAGCTCACCTCACAAACGATCACCAAAGAATGATGATATATCAAGGGCAGTGTTACTAGAAAAAGTGAATCAAACTTTGGATTCTATCAAGTCACCATTGCGGAATGTGGTAGAAGACTCATCAGAAAGCGAAGCTGAGGAATTTATAAGGCTGATGGAGTTGAAGTACCGCAATCTGAGTCCAGAAAAGGGGATATTGGGCAATTCGACCCCGATCGTACAACTTAATAGGTTATCGCCAATACGGCCACTTCAAGGAATAGAGTTGGACAAAATTTTGCCGAAGCGAGAGTCATTACGAGAACTGGTAAAAATAGATAAGAAATCACCTATTCGGGTGGCACTGGCTGAACTCGAAAAGAAAACACTGACTGAGTTGGAGAATATCGAGGAAAGAACTTTAGAGAGTACATCGTATGATTCTTCACACGTCAAGAGAATAGTGAATGATAAATATACCCCCTCCAGCTGGACCAAGCTCAATCGGGTGGTCATGCTGAAGAAAATCAGTCGCCAGGATGCAATTAACAGCACCGTGCTAATGAAAGAAGTTGGGTGCAAAAGTAAAGCTGAGCTTTCACAGAGAATAGATTTCTTAATAGCTTTCAACAAGCTGCGAAAACGTAAAAAGGTTTAATATTTATGCTATTTAGAATACCTTAGATAATACACCGGTCAACTTCTCGTTTGGTTTGGCCTTTTCCTTCAAACTATCAGCAGCATCAGATCTGGTACTTGTGACATTCCGTTGCTTGAAGCTTCTTCTAATTTCATCATCTACAATAGGAGCTTCTGCCTTTCTCTTCTTTCTCTCGAGGTTCTTGGAATGCTCCACGTTATGCACAAAGGTCTTGTTTAGCTTCAGTTGCTGGGAAATCTCCAATGCTAACTTAGCTTGTCTGACTTCGTTCTCCTTAGCAATCTGTTGAGTTAAATCGAACCATTTGAATCCCGAAAGATACTTGATATTTATGACATCATCGTGGTAGTATGATGTTTTCTTTCCTCCCAATGGGTTTGCGTTCAATGTACTGGCACACAACTTGGCTTCCTTTTTCTTCACAAACTCAACCCAACCTTCAGTGTAATTCTTCTTTTTGTTTCCACCATACTTTTTTCTTTTGTGGTGGATGGTCGAGTCTTCTGGTTTCAAGAACAAACGGTCAATTTTTCCAAATCTACTGAGTACTGACCGCAACTTAGCAGGTTTCATGTATGGAGGGATCTTAGAAAGGTAACAAACTCCTGTTTTCTTTATACGTTTTTGTTCTTTCTCAAGCTTCTCTGGTGTTAACTTGGCTAACTTGGCCAACTTTTTAGAGTTCTTGGTACTTTTGATGCTTGTGTGATCCTCAACCTCAACCTCATTTTCATTTTCATTTTCATTGTCTTCGTCTTCTACATCCTCAACCTCATCTTCTGCATCATCATCTTCTGCACCCTCTTCATTTTCCATTTCTTGGAACTCTTTGAACCTATCGTCATTTACAATTTTCTTTTGGATAAAAACCTTGGAAGATTCATCTTCAGAGTCATTGAAATCATCCTCAGAATCATTTATAAAACTTGTTTTAGGGTTATCCAGATACTCTTCACTATTGCTCATGATGGAGATGACTTTTTTTTTGTTCTAAGATGGCCCTGTCACGTGTGAGTTGCAGCCAATAGATTCATAAAAATACAACAATACAGCCACTAACAATATTTTAGTAGCTATGTCTAATAATTCTTCTACACTAGATGTATTACTCGAAACTTTCGGTCACATGGCACACTACTATAAAATTACATAACAGCTTACACAGCTATTTGCAACCAATACATGGGATAAAATTTAATCTTATATTAAAACAAAATAAAATTACTTGCTGTTGTTGTGTTCAGCCTTAGCACCTTCAGTAGCACCGGTAAGAACAGAAGAAACGTATTGAGCAGCGTTGGAAACCTGTTCCTTAGCAGAGTCAACGTACTTGGAAGCAGTTTCACCTAAAGAAGCTTGGTTTTCCTTAGCACGAGATTGAGCATCATCGTGACCCTTTTGGACGTTGTCACTGATGGTTTGAGCAAAAGACTTTTGGTTGTCTGGAGTGGCACCGGCAGCAACCTTGTCAACAGCGTCAGTGACAGTTTCTTTAGCAGATTCAAAGGCACCCTTTTGGGAATCTGGCTTAACAGCTTCAGTAATTTTATCGGAAATGTTCTTTCTACCTAAGTCGGACATGATGGTTAGTTGATGAAGAATTGAAGTGAATACGAGACCAATTTATAGTTTTCTGATTCTATGGGTGTGGCGAATTCAAAATAGGATGCCGCGTCACCGCCTCATTGTTTTTTTGTGGATAGCAAACATCCCTTGTTTCACTCTAATTAATTTCCAGGAATAGAATCTTTACTTGCTTTGGCTACCCTTTAAATCGTTTTGTGCAACAATTAGCGTGTGGCAAATGCACTTTTTAAAGTTTAATAACACAGACGAGTCCTCATCTGTACTACACATGACATCATTTAATTGTTAAAATTTGGATAGTTTGCTATGCTCGAGTACTATGAAGTTTGCTACCCTGGTTTATGGTGATTGCTATGTGAATTATGACCGACGGTGCGACTTTGTGGAGAAAATTGTTGTTGTCTCGTAATAAGCTTTTGAAATGGAGACACGCATGATTATGAGCCGTGGATAGTCACCACCAAACCCCTATCAATGTATAGTGAGGATATTTGGCGATAGTTTTTGGTGCTCTATATCTTTGCATCCTAATTCGTAATTCTACTCAAAAACCTGACCACAGAAAGGTTTCAGCTGGATTTGAAATTCATATATCTATGTAACCGCAATTTAAATAGCCGAATTGAGTGTACCTAATCCTAACCTAGATCGTTTGGGTCAATTCATTGTTAAAAAATACAAAATGCTCAACAGCATTCACTAGAATATCTTATCCAGGGGTATTAGAAATTTTCTACAAGTTAAGCTAAGGTTGATTGTGTTAGAAATATCTTATATTAGCATTAGAGTAGTTCATTTTGTCAGGGTGACTTTAACTTAATAAATAAACGATTTCAAGCCATTGGATAAAATTGGAGGTCTGTATCCGATTAGCAATATGACCAATGGGAAATGGCGCATAAATGCTTCTGACAGATGGCAAAATTTTGGTAACGTAACACTATTATTAAACCAGCAATAACAGTGATAAAGAAGCGGCTTGAAAAACTACCGCACGTGATCACTCACATGATACAAATTAATGTGATGAAATAGTCTTAGATACACAAGCAATACATAGGGCAATTACTGATCAATCACTTTGTAAAAACCGTTATTCAATAACATTTATCTACAGGGCATTGCAGGGTATTACAGGGTGTTGTAGAGTGGCACGAGGTGATGCTTAACGTTATATATATGCGCGATGGCTGAAAAAAAAAAGATCAGAATGCCTAAACGTCCCATCACCCAAAGTATAGACCAAAAGCTCTACAACTACATACACGATCTCCTTGAGGCCAAAAGCGAAGAGAAGAGATCGTCGCAAAGTAGCGAGGACCCACTAGAAAATATAGTCTTTGCTAAAGACTTGCATGTATCGGAAATCATAGAATATGTGCAGAACAAAGACTTTCAGATGCGCCGTTCCAAGAAAGCACAGTTGGAAAAGGGCATCGAAGCGGTATTGAAGATTGTTGTGGATGATGAGAACGAGCAGTTGGAGTCAATCAGACCTAATGAAGATAACTCGGACTTTGATGGCGTCGATGAGTCCAATTTGATGGATGTTGTGGACTCAAATGCATTAAACAAGTCTGTAGTATCGTTATGGAAGTCAGATGAGCCTGAGGATGAGTCCAAGACTAAAAAGAGAGGCCTAAAGGATGAAACCAAAGTTACCAAAGAGGAACCTAAAGCTAAGAAGAAAAAGAGTAAGATTGACCACACTCCTCCATCCTTGTCATTATCATCCCTTGGTGGATTGGGACAGATTACTGACCAATTAAGAGAGCTCATCAGTTTACCTATATTGCATCCAGAAATCTACTTATCTACTGGTGTAGAGCCTCCTCGTGGTGTGTTGTTGTATGGTCCACCAGGTTGCGGAAAAACCACCATTGCAAATGCTCTTGCTGGAGAGTTACAGGTGCCGTTCATTAACATCAGTGCACCTTCTGTTGTTAGTGGAATGTCTGGTGAATCTGAAAAGAAGTTGCGTGAGATTTTCGAAGAAGCAAAGACATTGGCGCCTTGCATTATATTTATAGATGAGATTGATGCTATCACCCCCAAGAGAGATGGTGGTGCTCAAAGAGAAATGGAAAGAAGAATAGTGGCGCAATTGTTGACATTAATGGACGAACTTTCATTGAGCAAAACTGATGGCAAACCAGTGATAGTCATGGGTGCTACTAATAGACCAGACTCTTTGGACCCTGCATTAAGAAGAGCTGGAAGATTTGACAGAGAAATTAGTCTCAAGGTTCCTGATGAGGATCAACGTTGTGCTATATTAAGGACTATGGCCAAACTGTTGAAACTCCAAGATGGTATCAACTTTAAGGATTTGGCTAAGTTGACTCCAGGTTATGTGGGTGCAGACTTGAAAAGTTTGGTTAGTGCTGCAGGTATTGCAGCCATCAAGAGAATTTTCGAGGAAATGAGTGAGAAGGAAAACTCCATGGAAATTGACAATGAATCTACATCTACTATTCAAAAGTTTCTTTCACACCACCCAGACCCTTTGACGGAAGAACAGTTGGCTCCTGTTTGCATCACACACGATGACTTCTTGACAGCTTTACCTACAATCCAACCAACCGCAAAGAGAGAGGGTTTTGCAACCGTTCCAGATGTTTCTTGGGCAAATGTTGGTGCTTTGAACAAGATTAGAATGGAATTACACATGTGTATTGTTCAGCCAATCAAAAAACCAGAATTATATAGACATGTTGGTATTTCTGCCCCATCAGGTGTGCTTATGTGGGGTCCTCCAGGTTGTGGTAAAACCTTGTTAGCTAAAGCAGTCGCAAACGAGTCACGTGCCAACTTTATCTCTATTAAGGGCCCTGAATTGTTAAACAAGTATGTTGGTGAATCTGAAAGAGCTGTCAGACAGGTTTTCCAAAGAGCAAGAGCATCTGTTCCATGTATTATTTTCTTTGACGAGTTGGATGCTCTTGTTCCTAGAAGAGATGCCCTGTTGACAGAATCTTCTTCAAGAGTTGTCAACACTTTGTTGACCGAATTGGATGGTTTGAACGATAGAAATGGTATTTTCGTGATAGGTGCTACAAATAGACCGGATATGATTGATCCCGCCATGTTGAGACCTGGCCGTTTAGACAAAACATTGTACATTGAATTGCCAACAGCTTCTGAAAGATTTGATATTTTGAAGACTTTGGTTAGATCTACTCCAATGTCAAGTGATGTGAATTTAGAGGCTATCGCTGACGACCAATACTGCAGAAACTTTTCGGGTGCAGATTTGCTGTCGTTAGTTAAAGAGGCTTCCATGTTGGCATTGAAACAAAAGGTTTTCCATGGCCAAGAAGTTGATGAATTGGATAAATCCGGATTCTACGAGGGTGATGAAGATATCAAAGATGCAATCCTTGTGACCCAAAAAGACTTCAAGCTCGCTCTTCAGAATGTCAAACCAAGTGTCAATGATAGAGATAGAGCTAGATATGAGAGATTGAATAAAAGAATGGGTTGGAGTGTGATTGAAGAGGAACAAAAACCAGAACTGACTAATGCTGTTTGATTTGTTAGAGTTTATGGTATATGAAGATACCTTTATGAAGATTATGAAACCTTTATGATACCTTTTTGAATATAAACCATGAATATACCTTGTAAATATATGTTTCATCTGCTTGTTCCAAATTCCATTGATTACCAAATCGGGAAGTTTTGGCTGCAAATATCACCCACACTAATTCACTACAAAAGGACAGAAAAATACGTTACTACCCAACCATGTTGTTTTTAGGTTTACTTATAATAAAAATCGCTCTCTGTACTTGTGTAAATGGTGGCAAGTACCTTGAGTACACTCTCGATCTGCAAGGCAATGGGCACTATACTGGCCAGATTGGTATTGGAAGTCCAGTTCGACAAATCCAATTTCTGTTTGACTCTGGATCTAGTGATAGTGTTGTTTTTGATTCCTCATATGACTTCAAGCTGCTGTCCTCCTTCAAGACATTTCAAACCCCGTATAGTCAAATCTATGGGGGAGGAAATGTCAATGGGACATGGGCCCAGGATACTTTTCTGGCTGCTGAAAATGTGTCATTTGATATGAATTTTGGTTTGATTGACTCATCTAATGGAATTGACCCCTCAATCGCAACCATTGGTTTGGGCTTGGAGAAATTCGAAGTGACTTACACATCCGAATATGGCATTGTCAATGCGTTCCCAATCACTTTCAACCCTCCATCCGTTAAAACCACTTACGACAACTTTCCTCTGAAGTTGAAGAAGTTGAATCATGTCGATAGAAATTGCTACTCGGCTTATTTCAGCAACCAAAGCAACCAGTTAACTTATATTTTTGGTGGAGTAGACACTGCCAAGTACGAATCATTATTGACATTGCCGGTTATTAAGCAAGCAACGGGAACTGTCTTACCATACGCAGAACCTGTGTTATTGGCGGTCGGTATTGATAAAATCGAGCTCTCCTACAAAGGCAATCTACATCTCCTTACTACTAAAAACTATGCTGCGTTGGTAGACACTGGAACCTACTTTACTGTTGCACCTCCTCGTTTTATAAACAATTTAGCGATAACACTTGCCGGCCAATTTTCGGAGGAGAACCTTGGAATCATGTTTCCATGCAACTCGGAAGCAGAGTTTGTTTTCGTTTTTGGCGGGGAAACCCTTGTTGTTAAAGTAGAAGGTTTAACTGATGGCCAGATATATGACAATCATCAGTGTCTTCTTCCAATTTATCCCTCAAATGACGATTTCATTATTCTTGGTCAAAACTTCTTGCAAAATTTATACACTGTTTGGGATCTAGATAACTTAGAGATTCTGTTCGGTAACTTTATTGAGGTATCTGAGACTAACATTGTTGGATTGACTGAAGATGGTGATATTGCTAAATCACATAGAGTTTCTGGTGTTTCTGATGTTTTCAACTATCATGTCAAGAATATTTATTCTGTCAGTGCTACTTCGATGTATAGCGATTAGTGTATTGATTGAGTGTAGATTTATTTGGGTGCAAATGTCACTTCGATGAATAGAATGTTGATTACAATTCCTTTTGGCTGCTACAAATTGTTTAAGAGTTGATTATCCAAAATAAATCTAACATAGAAAAAGAGAAACTTCAAAGTTCTGAGTTAACTTTTTTAGAATTATATATTAGTGGAGCAAACGTAACTGGATAAATCAAAGACAAAAGTAAATACAGCGGTTACTCTGTAAATAAAACGCAATTATATTCCTAAATGGAAACGGAATTTCGTATTGAAATCTATAAAACGTGTTCTAGCATCTATGTGTACATAGCACATGAGTTAATCGAAGTTTCATAACAATACAGAGATCAGATATTATGCTTATTAATGCCGCCTGAGAACACGCTCTTTAAAGATCGTCACCAAACAAGAGATCTTAAGTCACCGATGGTAACAACGCTACACTATTTCTGACCACAAAAGCAGAGCCGATTAAAAAAAACACCATCTAGCGCTTGTGTATATTAATAGTAACTTTATCATAAGTACAGAAGGTGTTTCCGATAAAAATGGGGGAAAAGAACCAACAAGATCACAGTTGACTGTTCTAGTTGTCAAAATAAGCAGGATGATCTAGCCACATGGTGGACCACATGGTCTACATGGTTGGCCACACGACGCAAGGAAAAGAAAGCCGATTATGAAACTCCTAGAATAGCACAAACAGATCGGGGGTCTTAATGAAGGACTAAATATAGATGTAAAAAATTAGATCTTGTGTCTGCAACAGCTAAAATTATGAATATCAGCAAAACTGTTTTTGTACAATGATAAACAAGTCATGGAACATTTGTATGTAGCAGTAATGAGCAAGTTAGCGCTTGGTTATATCTGTACGGCTTTACACGCTAAAAATTGATCATCACGAGAAAACAATTTTCAAAGGTCAAAGAGATGGAAATCGAACTTGGAATCACCGCAGACATGCACGTCCATCTCCGTGATGGCAAGATGATGGAGTTGATTACTCCTACCGTTAAGAAAGGAGGTGTGACAGTAGCATATGTGATGCCTAACCTTGTTCCACCAGTGACTACCATTGAAAGAGTCGACAAGTACAGACAAGACTTGCAAGCGTTATCACCAAACACCACATTTTTGATGTCCTTCTACTTGAGTCATGAGTTAACCCCAGAGTTGATTGAGGAGGCAGCCAAGGGAGGGTTTATCCACGGAGTCAAGTGCTATCCAGCGGGTGTTACGACCAACTCCAAGTATGGAGTGGATCCTAACAACTTTAGTGCTTTCTATCCGTTATTCGAGAAAATGCAAGAACACGGGTTGATTCTTAACATTCATGGGGAAAAGCCTCACTCCAAGGACGAGGAAGAAGAAATCCATATTTTGAATGCTGAACCAAAGTTCTTACCAGCATTGAAGAAGTTGCACCAAGACTTTCCTAGATTGAAGATTGTGTTGGAACACTGCACTACCAAGGAGGCTGTAGCATTGATTAGAGAGCTTAACGCTGGAAACACTGGTGAAGTGTACGTTTCAGGTACCATCACTGCTCATCACTTGTCTCTCACCATTGATTCTTGGGCAGGAAACCCAATCAACTTTTGTAAGCCAGTTGCAAAGTTACCCACAGACAGAGATGCTTTGGTGGACGCAGCCACTAGTGGAGAAAGATGGTTCTTTTTTGGTTCTGATTCTGCTCCTCACCCAATCGAAGCTAAGAGCACTCATACCGGTGTGTGTGCAGGTGTCTACACTCAAAGTCATGCTATTGCATACCTTGCTGATGTTTTTGAGGCTAGTGGTAAGTTAGATAACTTGAAGAACTTTGTGAGTGTGTATGGATTAGACTTTTACAAGGCTAACATTAATTTGGAAGAAGTACGTGCTAAAGAACCTCAAAATGCATGGCTCGTTAAGAGAGAAAACCAAGTTCCAAATGTTATTGGATTAGGGAGTTTGAAGGTGGTTCCATTTAAGGCTGGAAGTACTTTGGGTTGGAGTGTTGAGTGGAGATGAAATATTTAGAGTCAAAAACGTTCAAAGCCATACATCAGCCTTTTAAATAACTAAATACACACGCTTTTTTTATAACTAGGAGGAAATACATCGTCTTTTAATTAAGAAGGATGAAAATATACACTGTAATTAAGAAGGAGGAAACACATACGTCTTTTTATTAGAAAGGATGAAAATATAATCTTTGATTAGGAAGGAGGGAACTCGATAAACATTAGCCTTTTATTTAGCTAATATCCGATGGAATTACAGAATCGTTAACTAGGAAGGAGAAAATCTGACGAAAATCCATACGCCATTTTACTAACTAGGAAGGAGGACGTCTGATGGAATACTGGTGAAAATACGAAGGATATTTGGAATGCCAAGGAAGGAAAACGGAGTTTGTACGAGGCGGAGATCGAGATAAGGTAGCATATCCGCATGCAGGTCGGCACGTAAGGGATCCCTTACAAGTTTTAAAACGAGCATTACTTGTAAAGAGTATTACAAAAGACGGCAATTGAAGAAAGTGGTAGAAATATACAACACAAAGATGTGAATGTACCACAAGAGTCAAAGAAATTTATTAGAAAGTGATCAAAGATTGGAAATAGCGGACTCATGGCCGAACCGTGGGGGTAAAGCGCACCACGTGACTGATAAATTAAATTACCAAAGTAGGTAATTTTCAACCCACGTGGAGAAGCAAGATACACGTTCAATTGAATAGCGAACGTGTCATACAACCACTACCGTCAATTATAACGGCGGTTGTTTCGATCGGCATGTAAACGGCATTAATCATACAAAAACAAAAAATGCATGTGATAAAATTAGATAGCTAAGAGAATATGGAAAGTTGTCAAACCTTGACATAGAAGATGTTAGCCAAGGCGAGATAAAGAAGATAATCTAGAACAATAAAGCCATAAAAAAAGAAAGTTTAAAGAAGTAGGCAAATCTCGAACCCATTGTTTCTTTACCCAAAGTACACAAAAGCGAGATACTGGGGGACCTGAATATATAAATATCATTGATCTTTCCCATTAAATCATCAAGTACAATCAAAATGTCAGGCAGAGATCTTACTTTTAACTTCACAAAGAATCTTTCTAAGGAGGTTACATTTAACAAGAGCAAGCAACAGCTTGTTGAAGATGATGACCAACCAGATAACGTGGAGAAGGCCCATGACGTGCAGATGAAGAACTTATGGCCTGCTTTCATTTCGGGTGCAGGTTTGTTCTCTGATGGTTACGTTAATAACTCTATTGGTACGGTATCGACATGTTTGAGACTTCTTTATAAGGATGAGTACAAGAAGTCAAATGCGATTTCTAACGTCTCTTCTATTGCCTTTGCTGGTACAGTCATTGGTCAGTTGACCTTCGGTTACATTGCTGATAATGTGGCCAGAAAGGGTGGTATGTTAACTGCTAACATTATGTTAATTTTCTTCACTCTTTTGACTGCCGTCGCCACTTGGGGTACTTCCCCATTCGGATTGTTTGCTGCCTTAACAACCTTCCGTTTCTTCTTGGGTATTGCTATTGGTGCTGAATACCCAACTGCCTCTGTCATCGCTTCTGAATTCGCAAACCAGTTACCTGCAGGAAAGAGAAACCGTTACTTCTCCTGGTTCACAAATGCAATGATTGATTTGGGGTTCGTCATTTCTGCATTTGTGCCATTGGTTTTGCTTTGGATCTTCTCTGAAAGACACTTGACTGCTGTCTGGAGATTAACCTTAGGTTTGGGTGTTTTCCCTCCTCTTGCTCTTTTCTTCATGAGATTGAAGATTAAGGACAGTCCTGCTTTCAACAAATTACACATGAAAAAGGTCAAGACTTACCCTCTTCTCCTTATTATTAAGTTCTACTGGTTCAGATTGGCCATCATTTCCTTTGTCTGGTTTGTCTATGACTTTTCTGCTTACTCGTTTGGTATTTATTCTTCTTACATCATCGAACAAGTCATTCCAGATGGTGACATTTACAAGACTTTTGGTTGGAATGTGGTCTTTAACTTGTTCTACATGCCAGGTGCATTCTTGGGTGCTTATGCCGCCGATTACTTCGGTCCTAGATTGACCTTGTCTTCGGGTATGATCTTGCAAGGTGTTGTAGGTTTCATCATGGCTGCTTGTTACCCAAGCTTGAAGAAGCACATTGCTCCTTTCACCGTTGTTTACGGTATCTTCACCACTTTGGGTGAATTTGGTCCTGGTGACAACATTGGTTTATTAGCATCTAAGACTTCTGCTACTCCTGTCAGAGGTCAATACTATGGTATTGCTGCTGCCATCGGTAAGATTGGTGCTTTCGTCGGTACCTGGGTTTTCCCAATTATTATTAAGAATACCTCTAAGCCTGGTACTGACAGAGGTAACCAAATGCCTTTCTACATCTCCTCAGCTTTGGCCATTTTCGCTGGTTTGTTAATTTTGTTCTTCTGCCCATGTGTTGGCCAAGATGCCATCAACAAGGAAGATGAAGACTTTGTCGACTACTTGAGATCAAACGGCTATGACGTCTCCCAATTGGGTGATGCCGGACTTGTCACCGAAGTTGATGAAGTTTCATTGTCAAGTGAGGCTTCTCTTAAAAAAGATCAATTAAACATTGAACAAACTTCTATCGAAAATAAGTAATAATAATAATAATAATAATTAATGATTATAATGCGGATTACTACACGTGGGTCAATTATTTAACTCCAGGTGCGTCTTGTAAAAAGGGTCTCTACTAATGTTTTAAAGATCGACTCATATGTTATATTGATCTCGTACTTCTTCTTAGCCTTGTCTAACATGTATTTGGGGTCCTTATCTTTTTGACAAAATCAGTAAAAAAATCCCTGATGCATGTTCTGCACTGAATTAAATCTAGGCAATAACCACGTTCTCCACTATTTTCGCCAACCTTTTACGCCGTAATATAATATTTATATAAACCCTAATAAAACCCTCTTATTTCATCCAACAAATGGCTACAAGAGACCTTCCAAAATCGTTTTCTGACGTTACTGTCGGTGTTATCAGAAACATAAAAGCGGAACTTACATTTAATAAGTCTCGTCAGCAATTAGCTGAAGAGGATTATCAACCTGATCAAGATGAAAAAGTCTACAAGGTGCAGATGAAGAACATCTGGCCTGCTATTATTTCTGGTGCTGGGTTGTTTTCTGATGGGTATGTCAATAATTCGATTGGTACCGTTTCCTATTGTTTAGGTAAACTTTACCCAAAGGAATACAAAGAGTCTAATGCCATCTCAAATGTCTCTTCTATTGCCTTTGTCGGTGTTGTGGTAGGTCAGCTCACATTTGGCTACATCTCGGACCATATTGCTAGAAAAGGTGGTATGATGGCTGCAACTATTATGTTGATTGTGTTTTCTTTACTTACTGCTGTTGGCACTTGGGGTAAAAACGGAAGCCCTAATGGTTTATTCGCATCATTGGTTACTTTCCGTTTCTTCTTGGGTATCGCCATTGGGTCTGAATACCCTACCTCTTCGGTCATCGCTTCTGAGTTTGCAAACCAGTTGCCTGCAGGTAAAAGAAATAGATACTTTACTTGGGCAACAAACACTGCCATTGATTTGGGCTTTGTTGTCGCTACCTTTGTGCCAATGGTTTTACTTTGGATTTTCTCTCACAGACATTTGACGGCTGTCTGGAGATTGACCTTGGGGTTGGGTGCTATTCCTCCATTTATCCTCTTCTTTTTGAGATGGAAAATGACTGACTCAACCACTTTTAAAAAGTTGAGTATGAAGCATGTGAAAAGCTACCCTGTCTGGCTCATAATCAAGTTCTACTGGTTCAGATTACTTGTTGTTTCGCTTTTGTGGTTTATCTATGATTTCTCGGCATACGCTTTCGGAATCTACTCTACTTATATCATTGGTACTATTATTCCGGATGGTAACATCTACAAAACTTTTGGCTGGAATGTTGTCTTCAACTTGTTCTACATGCCTGGTGCTTGGTTGGGTGCTCCTGCTGCAGACTATTTTGGTCCTAGATTAACCTTGGTTGTTGGTGTTGGTTTACAAGGTATTGTTGGATTTATTATGTCTGCCTGTTATAGTTCTTTGAAGAAGCATATTGGTGCTTTTGTTGTTGTCTACGGTATTTTTACCACCTTGGGTGAATTTGGTCCTGGTGACAACATTGGTTTATTGGCTTCCAAGACTTCGGCTACTCCAATCAGAGGTCAATACTATGGTATTGCTGCTGCTATTGGCAAGATTGGTGCATTTGTCGGTACCTGGGTCTTCCCAGTTATTATTAGAAAGACTTCCAGACCTGGTACTGACAGAGGTAACACCATGCCTTTCTACATCTCCTCAGCTTTGTGCATATTTTCTGCTTTACTTGCCTTCTTCTTTGTTCCTCGTGTGGACCAAAACGCTATTAATGAAGAAGATGAAAAATTCGTCAAATATTTGGAAGCTAATGGCTTCGATATTTCTCAATTAGGTGAACCAGAAGTTGTTACCACTTCTTCCGGCGATGACTTGTCTGTTGAGGTTAAAGACGAAGTTCACGTACAAACAAAGGCCATTTAATACATAGTTTATGAGAGTTAATAATTTATGGATTTTGATGTAGGCTTTCCCATATGGGTGCAAAATTTCATGCCACAAATTTGTCCCACGCTCATTTGTCGTGTGACTGTAGGTACTGGGTTTTGTGCATTTTAATTGTTAATGGATAACCCGTTAGTGAATTTGACATCAGACTGCCTGTCAATCCAAAGAGTTATAACATATTAATAAGTTCTTCGTTGAAAAGCTTTTCATATTTCTTTGAAGTTCTTAGAACACTTACAAGACAGCATAAGGTCTATATGCTTTTTCCATGGATATTTAAATTTTGCAAATCACAAACCGTATCAGGTTTTGATACCTTTGTTTTGAAAATTTTCTTTATTCGTTATCTACATTTTTTTGGGCTACTAATAGAAATCTGGGCAATTTCACTATCTCTCAAAAGCTAATTTATTATTCAATATCGACAATCACCCCCTGAACACTAGTATTTCCATAATACACTACTTTCTGTAAATAAACAGAATAGCATGCATCAAGATTGATTCTTAAGTATTCCGTAACCATCAGACATTCTCTAGCAAAATCCTCAACTCCACCTAAGGAACCCACCCAAATTGATACAACAGAATACTGCTGCAATTTTTTAAGGGATACCCCTAGAATAGGACTAATATTAGAGCCGTAGATATTGTTTGAAAGCACTAGATAAGCTGTGCGTTTAAAAAAGCCAAATAAAAATGTTTCATCTAGTTTGATTTCGATAGTGAACCCATCAGGAAATTTCAGCTTTTGAGGAATCATTCCATACCTAAATAAGGTAACTTTTTCCTCAGATACTTTTGCTAGTTTGACAAAGGCATCCAAGTCCTGCTTTGTTTCAATGATTCGGTCGATTTTGAGTTTCCCCAATTGTTTGTGCCAAATGGCCCATTTATAATAGAACAGTTCATCAAATTGACTTGCCTTCAAAATTCTTTTCTTTTCAAGATTAAAAGCAGCTCTTTGAGATCTTGTCAAAAGTGCTAATCGACTTGCTGGTAAGGAGATGATAGTTTCATGCGCCGGTTCTAGGGTAAGTGTAGTTTGAATGGTTTCAGTCAATTGCTCATATTCTGAGTCCATCGACGAACTACTGTCACTTTCTGATATATCCTCCTTTTCTGGCATTCCAGGATCAGGTGATGACTGATTACCTGGTTTTTTGGTCCACCCAGGGAAGATCCAACTTCGTTTTGTTTTTAATCCTGTTTGCATGGTTGCAAAAATTTTTTGAAGGGTGAGTTATTTCTGCAACCACATAAATATACACATTTATTAATATCAAACTACAATACAAACTAAAACTACAATATATAATTTCAATTACAAACTATTAAACGTGAACTTCCATTCTGTTATGATTATTCCCCATCCAACCCTCAAGGTCATCCATTCGCGCTACCACCACCTTCCAAAAATTCAAATTACAATGGGTAGTGTGTTTCTTCCAGATCTTAGAACAGGATGGCACGTGGACCAAGCCATACTCTCAGAAGATAGCAGAATCGTTGTTGTACGATTCGGTAGAGAAGACGAGAAGGAGTGCATGATCTTGGACGAAATGCTCTTTCAGATATCAGAGAAGATAAGAAATTTCGCTGTTGTGTACCTTTGCAATATAGACCGGGTGCCGGACTTTAATCAGATGTATGAGCTAGATAACGATTCAAATGAGCCATATACCTTAATGTTCTTCTATAGAAACAAACATATGATGTGTGATTTTGGAACAGGGAATAACAACAAGTTAAATTTTCCAGTAGATGATAAGCAAGAATTAATAGATATCATCGAGACTATATACAGAGGTGCTACCAAAGGTAAAGGGTTGGTTGTTTCTCCAAGGGACTATAGTGCAGCCCGGAGGTATAGATAAGAGTGTCTTGGAACAAAAATGAGTATTTTTCATGATATTTCTACAAATTGTAGAACACTGATAGCTGGTTTAACAAACATGAATAGGTATGGATGCAAAAAGGTTAAACAACCAAAAAGAAAGCTCCGCGACGGGGAATTGAACCCCGGTCCTCCGCGCGACAAGCGGAGATTCTAGCCACTAAACTATCACGGAAAGAAGTTGAAAAATGAAGCTTTCTCAAATTTACCCATAATGATGGGATTATATGATTACATCGATATAATAACATAGTCATAACAACTTATAATAACCTACACAATCATAATAAACATTTATTGTTCCTTGTTCAAAGCATAGAAAAAGTTAACACCCAACAACTTCAGCTCTGGAGCATGTTTGGTAACCCAATCACGGACACCTGAACCAGGTACATTAGTACCCCAGGTAGGTCTGTCTTTGGGAGCATCCAATTTCCCATTAGGATCCTGTTTATATAATAAAAAGACATATCTGTGTTTTCCAGTCTTTGGTGGGGGACCAGGCCCAACATACGTCAATAACTCTCTCCCCTTGGAAGTATCCAACTCGTAGCTAACCAGAGGCTCGGCATCACCGTCAACAACCAACTTCAAGTCCGTCACAAGCCAGTGCAAATACTCACTCCACTTGTGGTCGGCGTTGGAAGGCGCATCTGGATCCGTCACAACCAAAATAAACTTGTCTTCAGCAGTAATAGACTCGACCTTACCGTCCTGTGTTGGAGAATTGAGGGTGAATTGAATTCTAGGCTTGTTTTGGGTGTTATCCACAGACAATGTGTTTCCAAGAGCAACTTGATCTGATCCATACTCGATAGACAACAATCCCTGTGTTTGGAACTTGTCCACGACTTCTGGGATAATGTTGTGTTTGGCAAATGTCTCATCGAGAGATTGCGAGATAGTTACTAATGGCATTTTAGAAAGGCGGTTTAATCTAGGAAGAGTTCTTGGGAGATAGTTTCTTGCCAATTTAAACATAAGGGGTGATTAGGTAATTTGCGCGAATGTGTGGAGGTTAAACAATGTGGTGAGAAGTTAGCAAAAAACTGGTGGATAGTAGATAGGACATGAAAAAGGTATTCAAGTGGATTAGTAAGATGATCTTGAACATAACTGTATGTAATTTAGCATAGAGTACAGAATAATACTATTTGACATCGAATAAGGGATATAACCGTTTAACATAGAATATGGAATATAACTATAGTAGTAACTGTACGTAGAATATGATTTGACTTACAAAATGGCTTTAAACGTAACTGACAACATTAGTTGATTGTGAACATGATTTGACAATCTGAAAATCAAGTAAATCATTTGAAGTATTTATTTGCTCAATCGGTGCAGTCGGTGAGTCGGTATTTCGGTATTTGGGAATGCCAGTGAATGATTAGAAATCCAACTAAAAACAAATTTGGACAAGAAATATGACAAGGAAAACTGAGCTGACAAACGGCTCATATAGAGTCATCAAAATGCATTTCCACACTTTATAGGGAAGGTTGTGTTTAGTGTTCCGCGCTTGGCGAAGTTGAAAAATTTAGTGCAGATTTATAATGATTTTGCATAATCTATACAATTTACACTCCAATCCTCATAGATTAACTAATATACACTTATAAATCATTACGCTTACGCGGTTTTTCTTCCTCTCTAGGCACAACATCAATCAAAAAGTCAAACATATCACTCTTCATCAAAGCAGCTGCTATATCCAGCTTCTGCAAGGTTCTCCGTTTATTCTCTTCTGCATGTATCCAAGCACGCATCGTAAGCTCTGTAATAAATATGTCACACCCCTTGGCAAAGAGAATAGGTGCTTCGGCTGATATCATTCTGACGTCTTCATCAGTCTTCATCACCTTCTTGATTCTCGCTAAAGGTAAATGGTGGTTTTTGAAGTCGTGTTCATCGTTCTCGATCGAATTGATGGTTTCCTGCCAATACCTCATCATTATCTCCCGGTATGTACCATCTAATCCCTGTGCAACATTGCTGAATGCTCCGGGTCCACTTTGACCAGATGCTGCTGCTTGCTGCTGCTGTAAATGTGCTGCTGCCGCTGCCTCTTCGGCTGCTGCCTGTGCAGCTAGTAACTCAGCTTCGTCTACAACAGGGTATTTAGGTTCTTTGACCCCTCCTTCTATTTCTTCTTGTTCGGTGTCTATGTAGTTGTATTGGTAGCTCATGTTTAATTTTTTTGTGACTTTTGAGCATCTTACTTTTACGTGCCAAAACACTGAATAGTATTTACTTTAAAGATCTACGTAGCAATACACACCCGGTTCCTAATATTCCGTGAATAGTTATATAATAAGTTTTAGGCGTCGGTGTTATATTTTCAGGACGTAATTCCTCCTTTGTATTCCGTTACTCAGATTCCGTGTTTTATATCATACTAGTGATCTGTTCGTGAGTTTATGAGGAAACATAACAACCGTAATTAATTCATATTTCTATTATTTATTGATTGTATTATTGTCTTACTTAGTCCAAGTCAAGATATTTAATTTGCGTGCTCGGATTTTAAGGAATTTGTAACTCTGTGTGATTATGTCTAGTTCTTATAAGACGAACTTTCTATTTTTGGGTATCATTTATTCTAATTATACAAATGCAACATTGGTGATGAAATTGAATAATGAATGGAAATCATCCAAGGTTCAGAATCATGTCAGCACAACATGATTACCTAACTATTACCTTCAAACTATTATGATGTACTTTGATTGTTGAACTATGACAAAATTGTGGTATTATTACTAACGGATATACATTAATGCTCATATATGAATAAAAAAGAAATAGTTTTGGTTGCAAACACATAAAAAGGCGATTACAAAGTTCGCCATAATATGCATGATTTCGTCAATTTCTTTGTAACAACTTTGAGCCGTTCCCCAATTTCGGAATTCTTTCAAGTTTCCTAAGGCTTAAGGACAAGAGATTCCATAATCTTATTCCATATTTATTTTGATCAGCGAAAAAAATTGGAAGGTTAAAGCGATTATATAGCTTTACGAGGTAGTACTTGGGAGATCTTAACAAAATTTGTACACTATGCGACAAACCTTCCTTGTATATAACCCTACCCTTTACCGTTTTTCTGAAGTATGCAATATCATAATAGTTTCAGCCGTGAGGGGTTTGAAAAAGTCCTCGCATTGAATGCAGGACTAAGCAGTCTACCTGATGATGAATATATTAAATTTCATTTAAATGAAAACAAACGTTGGGTTAAAAACAAGTATACTAGGGCATTCTATATTACAAACCACAACAATGAAGTAGTCAGTGGAGTGATTCTCCAAAACTTAATTTCAAGTGGTGCTAAGGGTAAGCTTGGTAACATACTACTAGTAAAATATCTATATACGAGGAGGGAGCATCGTAAAAATGGCTTGGCTGCTCAATTGTTACAGTTCATGATATTTGAAATCGAATCTGAAATCATGGAAAGTGAAAATAAAACAATCGAAGAATTACAGGAAGTATACTATTGGGTCTTATATTCGTTTGTTGATGATTATTACGTTAAATTCGGCTTCACACCATACCCAAGAAAAGGATTTTATGTTCTGTCTTCTCTTGGAAAGGCTTCGGGTGTTTATTTTTTGGATGGGGCTAATTTTGAAGATGATAAAATTTCTTCAAGAATTGTTACAGAAATAGATTCCAAACAAAGAAAGAACTTAGAGAAAGCAACAGGTAATTATTTCAGTTATAAAGACACGTTGGAGCTATTTGAGTTCTGTTGGTCTAATGAAGAAAATCTTGCAAAATCTCTATGGGACAATGAACGAGCGGCTAACACGAGGCGTCGCGGGGCTTTGGTAAAAGATGTCGACGGGAATATTCATTATATTCTTTGGATCGATTTTGGACCCGCCCTTTACGTCCGCTGGCTTGATATAATTAACATTACTGAAGACATTTACATCCCAGTTTCTAAAAACCCAGCTAAAACTTTGATCGAAGCCGCATGTGCTGTGGGTGCAAAAAGGTTCCCCAACAAAAAAGTAATTTTTGCGCTTCCTGGGTTGACCGAAACAAGAATGGTATTAAGAATGGGCGAGGTTAGCAATGATGTTGGTGTCTTACCGATGTTAAGAATGTTTGGTAAAAATAAAGGAGGGCCCGGCGTTGTCTGGCCTGGCCCCAGTTTTTAATGATTTATGTAACTTCATTTCAAATGAAACTGAAGACAATATATCTCAATGCATTATTATTTCTTTTTATAAAACAAAATCTAACTAATAGTCAAGCCATTCAATATCAAATTCAATATCTTCTCTACCAAACATTTTTAACATGGGAATACCACCAGAATAATTGTCTGATCTGGCCTTCTCAGCATCGTTAACTCCATTAAGTTCCTTAACCAATTCCTTTAACTTGTGTTTATCCATGTTCTTATCTGCTACGTAAATTTCATTCTCACCATGAACAGTAGTAGCTTCACAAGCAACACAAGCTTGCAATAAACTCCGCAATGGATCACTTGAGTAAGGTATATCAAGTCCTTCAATCTCAATGGTTTCATACCAGCGGAATTCAGTTGCACCTAACATCCATGCCCATACTCCTCCATAGACAAGACCGTCAGGACCTCTAACTAGTGCTCCATGGACTTGTGCTCTCTTGGTTAATTCTGCGTCATTCTGCGTAACTTGAGCAATCTTTTCTTCAAACCTCCAAAAGAAAATATTCGAATTTCCTCCATATTTTATGCTATATTTAATCTCCTCTGGCTTACTCTGTAAGTATTCTCTATGGTTTTTCTCATTCTTATCCAACACTTTATCAATAATATGCTGATGCTCTTCAGAATTTAAATAAAAAGCACCATTTTCTGGGGCTGGAAGCGTTGAAGGAAGAGTATAGAGACCATATGAATAGGTTTTGAAACCAAATCTCTCGTAAAAAGCCCCGACTCCAGATCCTAACCACCAGTAACATGTCTTCTGAAGTTCTTCAATACTCTTTTTAGTACCAGCTATCATTCGTTCTTCTGTATCCTTAATTAGAATCCTGAGCAATTTACTCGCCAACCCACGCTTACGATAGTCTTTAGCAGTAAATACAGTGTGGACTAATAAACTGTAACCAACCTCTCCATTTTGTCCTAGCGATTCAAAATCAATTACATTGCAATTGCATACAACTCTACCAGCGCCATTTCTTATGTAGAAAGATCGAGTATACTTCCCACCCAAGTCTACTTGTAACTTGGCAACAAAGGTTCCAAAGTCAGAAATTTCCAAACCAGCATTCCACTCAGTACCTGCAAGCTCAAATACTTCGGCTAACTCAGTCTCTTCATTGGTGCTATGATATGTTAAGTGCATCTTAGGTTTGACGATGATCTGCCAAATTATTTCGTTATCAACGGACGCGAATTTTTTGCAATTCAAATCGATATCAAAAATTAAGCCCTCCTTAAGGACACAGGTTAGTGAAGGAACAGGTATAGAGATAGTACAACCCGTTACCTAGAATTATTCTATAAATGAAGATTTTACAATTGATATTTCATTTTTTTTGACATCAAACTCTCATGTAGATTCTACAAACACTAGTTAGTTTTTCTCTCTGATAAAGGGCATGCTACACAAGAATATTATACCCCCCTATACCTGGTATGCTAATAAAGCAAGTGATCTCTTTCGAGTCAATAAAAAGTTAGGATCAGTCAAAATACTAATGAGCCCCGAAATTTTATTACGATCTTCTTGTTCGGAGATATTATACTCGAATAATCATTTTCCTTGTGAATACCCCGGCTAATACCTTTGTGATTCATTCATATACTGTTATATCAAATAAACTAAATTTGCTCAAATTTCTCGACGATTTAAGTGAGCTAGTATTTTCCATTTTGGTTGCAAATTGTAAATTGGACCAGACGCACCTACTAATAGAGTGCATCTCTAAAAAACTAGCCAGTGTGTAATACACTATCATTAATAGCCAACCTATTAAATATCAAAGTCAAGATCATCTTTACCAAACATTTCAACCTCGGAGTTCCCGTAGGAAAAATTTGGATCTTACTGTCTCAATAACTTCAACCCCGTTAAATTCTTTCGTATTTATCCAAATTGCTGTCTTCAACATAGAATCTCTAAACTGCTAGTTGTTTCTCTACCATTGGGTGCACATGCTTGAATCAAAGTTATAAGAGGATTGCTAACAAGTGGAACCTCCAAATCAATGTCGATGACGTCAAACCAGCGGAAAAGCGCCGCGCTTAACAATTTCACTCAAACACCGCCGTATGTGTGTTCATAAGCCCCCTCACTAATGCACCATGTATCCGTGAATATTTGAACGCAAACGGATTATTCTGTGTAACTCTCAAATTCTTCCTCAAATCTCCAAAATTAAATATTAGAGTCAGTGCCGTTCTTTATAGTATATTTTTCTTCCTTTGGAGTTACTCAGCAAATAATCACTATGATTTTTTTTGGTTATGCATCAATCTGTCAATTATGTGCTGATGGTCATCAGCATTCAAATAAAATGCACCGTTTTCGGGTGCTGGAAGGTTTTATGGGAGACTGTAGATACCATATGAATATGTCTTGAACCCAAATCTCTCGTAAAATGTCCCGACACCGGATCCTAACCACCAGTAACATATCTTTTGGAGTTCCTCGACCGACTTTTTGGTGTCAGCCATAATTATTTCTTCTACTTGATTGAGCACTTTAGTAACTCACTTGCTAGACTAAGCTTACGATATTATTTTGAGATGAATACCATAAGAACAAATAAACTATGACCAACCTCTCCATTTTGTCCTAGCGATTCAAAATCAATTACATTGCAATTGTTTACAACTCTACCGGCGCTACTTCTTATGTAGAAGGCTTATACGTTACTACACTAGTAGTTGGAAGATGTGCTAATTTTCCCATATTCATGTATTTCTCAACAAGATTCCACTCAGTGCACCCTAGTTCAAATACTTCAGCTAGTTAATTTTCATTATTTGAGCTAAGGAATGCCATGTACATCATAGGAAATATTTAAAGAAATGATGCTAAATTGATCATGTCTTAATGGTGGCGTTCAGTATTCAAAGATCGGCATATTAACAACTATTCCGTGGTATTGTGTTCATAACGTGCGGCTGACTTACTTCCTTAACAGAAAGCATTAACATATACCTATAATCAATCCCTATACATAATCTTTTAAGATATATTTAAAATTTATTATCTGTTCTTCCAATTTGAGTTCCACCACGGAGACTACAATACCATAGGTATATGTATCGTTAATTTAAAAACTAAAGCAAAGTTCGATTATCTTTGTGTGACTTTATTTGATGTTGCAGTGGAGGTGAACAGGTTGAGTAGCGCTAGCAATAAAATACTTCCTTGCCGCGCTGATAATAATAGATGGTTATATGTACAAAATTAGAAAGAATGATTTCATTGTTATTGTGACTTGAAGACACTTTATTATGATTGGAATGGTTAATTTTTCATTTTTGATTAATGAAGTAGTCCAGTTGAAAAGAACTTTAGAAATACCATAAAGTAGCTTTATTTTGTGCTGGACAAAGAAAATCAATCATGATTATCCGTACGTAATTGTACAGCAGTAAATTCTACTACTAATGAAACTTCAAATTTGTCATGAAATAATCAAGAGAATTAATAAAAAAAAAAACCCAAAACAATCATAGTATTAAAAGAGATACCAAAAATACACTTATAATTATGAAATCTAAAAAAGCTATGAAAATTAATTTGCTGATTTACAATTAATTAGAAAAAAAAGGTTGGAGTTGACTTCCTCTATTAAGATTTAATTCTAGTAGTCAACCCACTCGATATCAAAATCAATATCTTCTCTACCAAACATTCTCAACATTGGAGTTCCAGCAGGATAAAATTTAGATCTTACAGTCTCAATTTCATCCACCCCATTGAATTCTTTAACCAATCTAGCCAAGTCGCTTTTATTTAAGCATTTGTCTCCCACATGTAAACCATTAACTTTAGGCATTTTATCTTTTGAACTTGCAACAAAAGCTTGAATTAAACTCTTGAGTGGATCACTTGCAAGAGGAACATCAATATCAATGTCAATAACTTCGCACCAACGGAACAAACTTTGATCCATCAATCCGGCCCATACACCTCCATAGACAAGACCATCTGGGCCCTTAACCAAGGCGCCATGAACTCTAGAGTTAACATATGCTTTTGGATCACTCTCGGCCATTTTGGAAATCTCCTCCTCATATTTCCAAGCGTATATAATTGAGTCAGAACCGTCTTTGATACAGTATTTGATATCTGGTGAAGCATCCAAGTACTCAGTATGCTTCTTTTCATTTGCGATAAAAATCTTGTCAATTATATGCTGATGGTCATCAGCATTCAAGAAGAATGCACCGTTTTCTGGAGCTGGAAGGTTTGATGGGAGACTGTAGATACCATATGAATATGTCTTGAACCCAAATCTCTCGTAAAATGTCCCGACACCGGATCCTAACCACCAGTAACATATCTTTTGGAGTTCCTCGACCGACTTTTTGGTGTCAGCCATAATTCTACTCTCCACATCTTTAATAAGGTACCTGGTCAAATCACTAACCAATCCACGTTTACGGTAGTCTTTGGCAGTGAATACAGTATGGACAAATAAACTATGACCAACTTCACCATTTTTGGCAAGTGATTCGAAATCAAGTACACTGGCAGTAGACACGATTTCCCCAGTACTATTTTTAATATAACAGGTGCGGCTGTACTTCCCACCAAGAGATGTTTGGACGTCTGCAACAAACCTTCCGTATGCATTAATTTCAATACCTTCTCTCCATTCGGTACCGGCCAATAAAAAGACTTTTGCTAATTCTTCTTTATTTTCAGTGCTGTGGAACGTAAACTCCATTTTGATTCTTAGATTTGAAAATCACAAGTATATATACCTGTATTCAGATTTAATGCAGATCCATGTGCAATCGCAACATGTAGAAAGATGATTTTGTGGAAATTCTGCAAAATAGAATCAAACATTTATCCAAGATAGCAAGAAAACAGAACTTCTTGACTGTAAGACCAGAAAACAAATACGTAACTACAACTCGTACTTGAAATTGAGGCGGCGCAATAATCGTTTGATTGGAAACTCTGATCGATTTCCAATAAATCTAGTTAATATTTTCCTGGTTTGTGCTGACAATTACCTTCTTTGCACCTTCTAGTTTTCAGACTTACTCGTTGACATAAAAAAAAATCTAACTCCATGTAATAGAATTCTAATATTCTTTTGATATAAATATGATAATGAGTATTTATTATTGATGTTTTGATAGGCTTAGGATGAAACCTAGTGTCTTTATTTGGGTTATTCGATAATAATTCTCAGTTTCACATATTCAATGATGATAATTCATAGCTCAAAGAAAAATGCTGATGTAGTTACGTTGCCACCGGTAGATGTCATAACTTTGCTTTTGTCTATGCAATAATGGAACCCAATTATGCCACAAAATTCTGTGTGAGAGATCTCAATGTGTTCCTACCATGTTGTGAGCTCATTTCTAACTAGGAAACTTATCTACTACCTATCTATATATATTCACGCTACTAATAGGAGTTTCTTATCATATCTGAGGAAACATCTTTATAGACTTACCCAAGGATCGCCTTATAGTGGTTATATATGATCGTCTTAAAATTTCAGTGCCCACCTGATTCATCACCCGGGTATGTTTATTAACAACTTGAAGTGAGAGTCATATCTAATCATCATATAACAGCTGCATCGCCGTAACCTCAGATTGAGTAGACATTTGTGAATCATGATATATTTGTGAATCAGTCGCCTCTTTAAAGTACTTTAAAACGCAAAATAAATGCAGAACTCACTTTAATCAACATTACTTATATAAATATTTTAACTTTTAATCTATAATTGTTGCATGATGTCTAGCTTCTAAAATATTTACTTGATGAAAGAAATCCAAAACCCGAGAAAGATTATGCCAATTCCCTCTTACATCTATTACATTCACATAAAAATCCCCAATTGACTCTCAATTGTTCTTGACGCTCCCTCACACCCAAGGAAGGGTCCACGTACGTAGTTGTCAACTCCTCGTCCAGTTTGATATCTCTAGCAACAGACACAGTCACTATTCCATTTGCTGTTGCATGAGAAGTGTTAGGTTCACATGAATGGTTCAAGTGTGAGTACACTAAGAACATTCTTGAGCTCAAGTTATTCAAGTTATATATGCCCAACATGTAAGAGTATTCCTTATAAGTGAATCTAGAACCAGGAAACACCTGAGAGAACAAAGTATAACCTTTCTGGAGCATTTCATCACGTTGTTCCTCGGCAAATAACCCAACTTCTTTTTTCTCTCTTTCTTCTTGTTCAATACCGGCCATCAGGTTAAACTGCTTGCTTCTTTTATCGGACTTATCAAGTAAAATATTTGCTTGAATCACAGAAATTGCATATAAAGCATTCCAGTTTTCTTCCAAACAGTATAATTTAAGTGTCAAGAATGCATCACTGTCGAATCTAGGCCCAACAAGAGGGTCACCGTGTGCAAGACGGTGAAATTTATCTGCCTTCTGACATGCACGGCTACACCACACATGCTTACATCTAGCCAGTGACAGACACTTCACCTTTTTGATAATTTTAATGTTTCCACAGAGGGTGCAAACGTCACCTTGTTGCTGGTATTGAAGTTCTTCCAAAGAAGGAACCGCAAACAATGGCGATTCTTCAAAAAGCTTACTTCCATTGGTTATATCTTCACTAGCATACAATCCTTTTCCCGTTGCTTTGGTCATACGGATGCTAATTTTAGGTGGTAAAGTAATGTCTGGAGTCATGGTGGACTTAATTTTGTCCACATACGTGAAGAGCTGTTTGTCATCGATGACTACAGTTAAGCCAAACATGTCTAATAATGATCTAACTCTGTTTTCATCAACTTCCCACGTTGGCTGCGATTCACGGACAAGTGCAGAAAGTGCAGAGATGCTAAGTTTCTCTGTACTTGCATCCTTCTTCCATAACTGCACAATGAAGTCTACTAATTGTCTATCGTGTGGGATGACCATTGAAAATTTTCCGTTTAGAGCGAGCTGAGAAAGTGTAATATCAAGATAAATGAAGTTAACTTTTGCACTAAGAATGATAATTTACTGATACTATTGGTACCTTCAAAGTGTTTACCTTTCACCGCATTGTATCTGCAATATAATGACAGGTTAACATGTTAGTACTACGCAGTACTGCACATGAACAAAAATGATAAAAAAGTGATTCCGCCCAGGATCGAACTGGGGACGTTCTGCGTGTTAAGCAGATGCCATAACCAACTAGACCACGCAACCATTTCTGAACTTTTGTTAGACTCTTATTTTTAAGTTAATACATATGTATTCATGAAGCTTTTTCTCAGACGTATAAATATTACTTTTAGATTAGTTTATTCTTATTCTGGTAGTGTTAGTGGTAGCGTCTCCTAGTTATCCTGGAGGGAAAGCTATTAGTGGAAGATTTTATATCGTAAGGTGTATTGTAAGGTGTATATAAAAACTTAAAAGATCAACTAAACGAAAAAACGCAGCAGACCTGTACATATATAAATACTTTCAATATCGTGTCAGGTCAGAATCAGAGTCAGTGAATCTACCGAAATGCCGAGCAAAGCTTGTTATAGAAGAGGAGACATTTGAGTCTCTAAATTATAGGTCTAACAGTTACAAACGTGAATAGTGAAAGAGTGCTTAAGTAATACATGGTAAAATTAAATAACATGCCGTTGAAATATTTGTTAGTATTCCGTCACCTACCGGTTGACAGATTATCAAAAGAAATCACGAATCGAAGATCGAAAGCTCATAAACAGCATAAAAATTACGTAGTAGGTTGCCCTAATTACAACCACAAAAACAACCGCACCCCATGTTGAAATCACTTCACAAAATTGCGAAATCAAACAGTGGCTGCAAACAAAAAAAGAATTAGAAAGAGAGCACGTATGCTAAGCGACTCAGGTAGTTATAATAGCATAGAAGACGTTAAACGTCCAGGTAAGGGAACCAATCCGTTTACTGATCCGGATGTCCTTCAATATTACACCCTGGCGTATAAGAATGCGGCGTTTGAGAGCCTTGAGTTATTTGATGCCGAATATGACTGGAGCTCGGAAGAAGAAAAATCATTGATCCAGAGGTTGGATCGGAAGATTGCACTCCTAGCTTGCCTTCTCTTTGTTGGTCTTCAGCTCGATCGTGGCAATCTTCAACAAGTTCTTTCGGATGGGTTCTTACAGGATCTAAACTTGACCACGAACGACTACAATAAAGGGAACACGATTTTTTTGACATTCTTTATATTGGGTGAGATTCCGTCGCTGATCATGTGCAAAGCGATAGGACCGCATCTCTTTATTCCTTTCCAAATGATATTGTGGTCGATTGTTGCAGCCATCCAGTTTTTCCTCTCTGGCAGAAGTACATTTTTTGTTAGCCGCGGCTTGATTGCTCTATTGCAAAGCGGTCTCATCTCGGAATTGGTGTTGTTTTTATCCACCTTTTATAAGCTGGATGAACTTCCCATTCGCTTATCATGGCTTTGGATAACCCAATCCTTAGTTCAAATATCGTCTTCAGTGTTGGCGGTATTTGTTCTTAAATTACGGGGTCTCTTTGGAATAGAAGGCTGGAGATGGCTCTTTCTTATCGAAGGTCTTTTCACCCTCGCTATTGGTATCTATGCAGTTGGTGCTATCGTAGCCACTCCACTTGACTTGAAGGGATTTTCAAGCCATGAGGTTAAAATCTCGGTGAATCGTATCTTGCGCGATGATCCCAGAAAAGGTGTTATTCATGGTGTTGGATTAAATGACTTTCTCCACGTTCTATTTGATTATGACCTCTTTCCAATTTATTTGATTGGATTGGTGGCTTACATCCCAATAAATGTTTTAAATGATTATGTTTCAATCATTTACAAACAGCTTGGTTGGTCAACATCCCAGGTGAATCTTTTAGTGATTCCTTATTATATCTTTCATATTGTTTTTTTGCTCTATATCACAAGGCTTTCAGAGTATGTTAAGAATAAAGCATTGGTGTGCTTGTTGGCACCGCTTTATCTGATCCCACTATTGGCAATTTTGAAATATTACCCAGGTGCCATGACTAACAAGATGGGTACGTGGGTATTGTTCACCCTTATTACTTCGACCCCATACATCCATGCTATATGTGTGGGCTGGGTGCTGAAGAATTCTGGAAGTGTTAAGAAACGTTCTATTTCCTCGGCCGTCTACAACTTATCCACGCAGACCGGTAGTATTATAGCTGCAAACATTTACAGATCCGATGACGCTCCCAAATATCCTCGTGGGAATAAATGGATCTTTGTAATTGGATGTCTGTTGATGCCTTTGTTAGTTGGTGTAAAGGCGTATTATTTATGGAGAAACTGGCTGAACAAAAGAGTATTGGATGGAATGACGGAGGAAGAGAGGCGTGAGTACTTGATTACTTCGCCTCATGAGGGTAATAAGAGGGTAGATTTTGTTTTTGATAGCTAAGTCTAGAAATAATCTTAGATGTTCACTTAATTTTAGCATTTGCAGCTTTGCATCTAATAAATCTCATAAAAATTTTTTTTTTACAAGATATCTTGTTTCCTTACTTTCAATATCTATTGTTATATCATAAGCATAAATCATGAAAAGGAGATCAGTTGTTAAAAATGATCTTTTTTAATTACAATGCATTCTTTTATATTTCTCCGCAGAAAATATCCCCTGTCGGTAAAACACAAATCTTTCTGTGTGCATCATAAATACCCACAAACTCTACTTAAACATGGTGATTGTAGAACAATTAATAACGATTTTGAAGTTAACAGTCTGTCCTATATCGGATGAAAATGGACTGTGTATAAAAAGTAACCGTGTGTGTATTGTGTCCATATTTGAGAAAGATAGTGTATGTGTGTAATTAACTAAGCTAAAAACAACATTTACTTGAATTTCCATTCCATGTTAATAATCATCATTTCATTATTTTTTCACCATATTATCTAAACCTGTAAATTTAACATCTCCCTATTTCTGACTCAAAACTGCGTACTACTTTATTGACACAAATTTCTCACTATACAGAAGTTTTCGCAGCCAAAAAGTTTTTAATGTCCCTCGAAATCATTTGTCAATTAGGTTGATTAAAATTCAATCAAAAGCAGAATGATTACAATCAAATCATTCTACAAGAGAAAAGAGAGCACTATTTTTAATAACATTATATATTAAGGTATCGAAATATTAGTACGAAAAATTAAATAGGAAGAAGAGATAAAATAACCGTGCACATTGGCAACCGAAGGCAGTGTAGTTACACTTACATGAAGAAAGCAACCATAGCGACAACTGCTAAGATGGAGGTGGATGCAACCTTGATGGAGGAAGCAGCACCTTCGTGAGCTTGTGGGATACCAGATCCGTTACTCTCGTCGTTTTGTGGAGTAGCTGGAGAACCAGAACCGTTGTTACCAGAGCCAGAACCGTTGTTGTTAGAACCAGAACCAGAACCGTTGTTACCAGAGCCAGAACCAGAACCGTTGTTGTTAGAACCAGAACCGTTACCAGAGCCAGAGCCATTACCAGAACCGTTGTTGTTAGAACCAGAACCGTTACCAGAGCCAGAGCCATTACCAGAACCGGAACCGTTGTTACCAGAGCCAGAACCAGAACCGTTGTTGTTAGAACCAGAGCCAGAACCAGAACCGTTACCAGAGCCAGAGCCGTTACCAGAACCGGAACCGTTGTTACCAGAACCAGAACCAGAACCGTTGTTGTTAGAACCAGAGCCAGAACCAGAACCGGAACCGTTGTTACCAGAACCAGTAGAAGATGGGGAAATAGTGGTGGTGGTTGCAGAAGTGGTGGTAGAAACAATAGTAGTGGAGGAGGAGTCAGTGACAGTCAGGGTGACAGCAGGAGCAGTGTGGACAGAGCCAGAACCGTTACCGTTACCAGAGCCGTTTCCGTTACCAGATCCGTTGTTACCGGAGCCATTGCCATTACCGTTACCAGATCCGTTGTTACCAGAACCATTACCGTTACCGTTACCAGATCCGTTGTTACCAGAACCATTACCGTTACCGTTACCAGATCCGTTGTTACCGGAGCCATTGCCATTACCGTTACCAGATCCGTTGTTACCGGAGCCATTGCCATTACCGTTACCAGATCCGTTGTTACCGGAGCCATTGCCATTACCGTTACCAGATCCGTTGTTACCAGAACCATTACCGTTACCGTTACCAGATCCGTTGTTACCAGAGCCAGTAGATGATGGTTGAACAGTGGTGGTGGTAGCAGAGGTGGAGGTAGAAAGTTCAGTAGTAGAAGCAGTGTTGGTTTCAGTCTTAGTGTTACCGGAGCCAGATCCGTTACCGTTACCAGAACCATCGGATGAAGTAGCACTGGAAGAAGCAGCACCAGAGTCAGATGAAGATGGAGCAGCAGAAGAAGAAGCACCAGAGTCAGAAGCAGAAGCACTGTCAGATGGAGCAGCGGAAGAAGCACCGGAGTCAGATGAAGATGGGGCAGCAGAAGAAGCGGAGTCGGATGGGGCAGCACTGTCAGATGGGGCAGCGGAAGAAGCACCAGAGTCAGAAGCAGAAGCACTGTCAGATGGAGCAGCGGAAGAAGCACCGGAGTCAGATGAAGATGGGGCAGCAGAAGAAGCGGAGTCGGATGGGGCAGCACTAGAGGAGACATCACCAGAACCACCGGAACCAGCATCACCGCTTTCAGATGGAGCAGCACTGGAAGAAGCAGCACCAGAGTCAGATGAAGATGGAGCAGCAGAAGAAGAAGCACCAGAGTCAGAAGCAGAAGCACTGTCAGATGGGGCAGCAGAAGAAGCACCGGAGTCAGATGAAGATGGAGCAGCAGAAGAAGCACCAGAGTCAGAAGCAGAAGCACTGTCAGATGGGGCAGCAGAAGAAGCACCGGAGTCAGAAGCAGAAGCACTGTCAGATGGAGCAGCGGAAGAAGCACCGGAGTCAGATGAAGATGGAGCAGCAGATGAAGCACCAGAGTCAGATGGGGCAGCGCTAGAAGCAGAGTCGGAAGCAGAAGCACTGTCGGAAGATGCAGCAGATGAAGATGGAGCAGCGCTGGAAGCAGAGTCAGAAGCACTGTCCGTAGCAGAAGCAGAGGCGCTGTCAGAAGAAGCAGCAGAAGAGTCAGCAGATGAAGATGGAGCAGCGCTGGAAGCAGAGTCAGAAGCACTGTCGGAAGATGCAGCAGATGAAGATGGAGCAGCAGATGAAGCACCAGAGTCAGACGAAGATGGAGCAGCAGAAGAAGCACCAGAGTCAGACGAGGATGGAGCAGCGCTGGAAGCACCGGAGTCGGATGAAGATGGAGCAGCGCTGGAAGAGTCAGAAGCACTGTCGGAAGATGCAGCAGATGAAGATGGAGCAGCAGATGAAGCACCAGAGTCAGACGAAGATGGAGCAGCAGAAGAAGCACCAGAGTCAGATGAGGATGGAGCAGCGCTGGAAGCACCGGAGTCGGATGAAGATGGAGCAGCGCTGGAAGAGTCAGAAGCGCTGTCGGTAGTAGAAGCAGAAGCGGAAGCGCTGTCGGAAGGAGCAGCGGAAGATGCAGCAGATGAAGATGGAGCATCGCTGGAGTCGGTAGATTGGGAACCAACACTACCACCGGCACCGTCACCAGCGTCACCAGTAGTGGAGGATTGCAGGTCAACAGACAGAGGAGGAGCGGTGGCAGAAGAAATAGAGCTGGAAGTGGTGGAAGTTGGAACCACAGGAATTGGAGGACAGACGAGACATCTTGGAGGGGTAGAACCGGCCGGAATAGGACCAGTGTAAGAAACACCAGATTGAAGGACGGAGGTAATACCAGGACCGAAGACAGGGTCAACAATCTTGAACAAAGATGGGTTGTAACCTAAACCAATGTGGAATTGTTGAGAAAGAAGAGCAGCGGTGGTAAGGGTCAAGATACCAGAGGTGGTGTCGTAGTTGTAACCGCCCAACAAACCGAGAGGCAAGGACAAGGCAATCATGTTGTTGTTACCGAAACCGGCGACTCTGAAAGTTTGAGACAAACTCAATGCTTCAACCTTGATGGAAGAAGATGGGGTAGACAAGTAGATGGTTTGTTCTGGGTCAAAGGACAACAAGGAGTTTTGGATGTAGATGTTAGAGTTTGGACCAACGTTGATACAACCGTTACCTTGGACGATGGTGGTTTGGATATAAGCGGAGTTTTCAAGACAGATAACACCAGAGTTCTTGATAGGAAGAGCGGCGGAACCGATGGCAACGGTACCAGATCTTTGCTCTTGGTGGAAAGTGACGGAACCTTGGTTTTCCCAGTTCAAGGCAGTCAATGCCATGACGGCGGCACCAACAGCTCCGTTACCAGACAAGAACATTTGACCGTCGTTGAAGAAGGAAGCGCCGACCAAGGCGTAATCCGGGGTAGTTAAAGAGTGAATGGAGTTAAATGAGATAATACCGTGGTTGGTAATCTTGTTGAGGACGCCAGCAAGTGCAACTTGCAAAGCAATTAAGTCCGAGAAGGATGAGATATACAAAGCAGCGTTCTTTTCAACAAGAAGGTCACCAACAAATGCACTGACGGCGTTGTTGACAATCGACCAGTAGGCACCGGAACGAACATTGACGTCTCCAACATCGATGGAAATGGTACCGTCGGTAATGGTATTCTTGGTAATATCAGTAGCAGACGCTAATGATAAAGATGCCAAAGCAGCTAACACTTGATTCTTGAATAACATAGAAGCTGAGTATGATGATAGAAAAAATAAGAATCCTACTCTGTTCTTATACTTTTCACCTTTCCACACTTCGTGTAGAACGGTCTATCCTCCTTCTTTGTTAAAAATCTCTATTGTTGCAAAACGCAAAGAAATGTAGAAATCAAAATTATGTCACAAACAGGAAGAAGGGATCTGCGGATTTACAATGTGTCTGTATTTGGGTTGTTATCTTCCGAAATGGTTCTCTTACTACATATTTATTTTTTTCTTATCCGCCTTCGCCTTCGTATCTCTTTTGCAGCCGAAAAGATCTTGTCGCTTTTGAACTTGGCATGTTTTTACGAGCTTGTTTTTCTTAGGATGTACCATTCACCTCATTTCTATCTTTCTCTTCTATTTGTTTGTTTTGAGTCTAGATGCTGGTTGTATCCCTTAGCTTATTCTATCATGTTTGTATTTGTGTATGCATCCATTGTTCTAATGTGCGTTTGTTTTTTTGTTTCTGTGTGTCTAATTTTTATGTATGTCTATAATTATTTTAAAGGAGTCTAGTGTGAGAGAAGATTTACGATTACATGAGTGATGAACGTGAGTTAAAATTTATTACAAGTGAAGTATAAAGTATATAAAGTAATAAGTACAGTATATAAAGCATAAAGTATGAAGTATATAGTAATTATAAAGTATAAAGAAGCAAGTAAAGTAAAAAGTAATATTAAAAAGTAAGAATTTCTAAATCTCCCCTATTCACAGTTCACTGTTTTAATGAAAAATTGCAAATATTCAAAAAAATAGGATAACTATTAAAGAACAAAATTAAGTTGCAGTAAAAATAAGCGGTCCGTATAATTGGAGGATAGATCATACGACGAAACACAAATATGCAAGCAGAAACAGAAAACATATGACTGTTAATTAATAACTAAATTACATTTGTACGCGGTAATAAAGTGATATTGTGGAAACTTTTTGAAATGAGAAAATGCCTTTTGTAAGTTCTCAAGTCTTAGCGTATTTTGGACGATCTCGCTTCGGTGAATTACTGTTTCTACAGTACTATGTTAATTCTTGCATCCACGGATTATTGACATTTCTCGCTCGTCGCACACAAACACGAATCATGACTAAAAATCAATTACGAAGAGAGATCAAGAAAATTCTAAGTGTTGTTCCAGCATCAACAATAAACACACAGTCGCGCGCGGTGCTTGACATGCTTGTGACGGTTCCGCAGTTCATCGAAGCCCGAAGTGTGGGGCTTTACATGAGCATGTCCACCGAAATCCAAACGATGGAGTTCATCAAACATTGTTTTGACAGTGGCAAGAAAGTATTTCTTCCCAAGTGTAATGAATTCGCAACAGCCGATCGTAAACACAACCACTTGGATATGTATCTTATGCCTGACTTTGAGTCGGTGACACGTCTCAAGCCGCAGGGTAAGTACCGATTACTCGAGCCCGTCTCAGGGGAAAACGCATTGTCTCATGGGATCGATGTTTTAATTGTTCCTGGCGTGGCATTCACAAAGTCGGGTAAACGATTGGGCCATGGTGCAGGCTACTACGACGAGTACTTTAGTTTCTACAAACAATCGTTTAGCTTACCTTACTTGATCGGCGTAGCTTTGGACGAGCAAATTGTACGTGATTTGCCGATGGAAAAACTCGACTACCCGATGGATATTGTTCTTTCCAATGCCACTACTCGTCAGTAACCTTTCATCCCTTTAGTCGTCTATGTATTGTTTATCCAGACACTTCATATCTGTATGATATATAGTTATTGTCAACCTACATTGTTCTCGTGAAAAAGTCTTGTCTCGCTGCTTGTGTGCAATTTCTCTGTTGTCTCGCTAGTTGTGTCCCTGACATCGGTGCGTGATTGTGTACGGAAACTCTCGTCGTCCATCTAACGCACTTGATAAACGAATAACAATGTATTCCTCACCTACGGAACATACATCCCCACAATCGAATTCTCCAACATTCGATCCACATTCACCCATGAATGGTATTTGTTAAATAAACTGGTCCCATCGCGCCCTGCGCATTTCATGATCTCCTCCACCCCTCCCGGGTGAAAGTCCACATATGCTGTAATATTGTATACTTTCCCATTGATTGTAGTCCAACAATCTTCCTGCAGTTTGTGTTTCTTGAGTTCTTCCTTTGATATCCGCACATAATGTGCTGGTGGTGTATTGGCTTCCACTCCGCGAAGTATATGCTTGGGTGTTTTTTGATTCAAGTTTGCCCAGTCAAGTGGTGAGTGTCCTGGTTTTAGGGCCACTTTTTTTCTATTATCTGCTCTTTGAGCTGAGTTAGGAGCTGGGAAGAGTCCGGTTGGTACTTTGAGTGATCTACTCATTATTAATTTGAGAATGTGAGAAAAATGAAAAATAGAATTAGTGAGAAAAAGTGGCTAAGTTAGTGAGAATGCATATGAGTTAGTGAGAATAAATGTAAATTAGTGAGAATGAATGATAGTTAGTGAGAATAAATGTAAATTAGTGAGAATGGATGATAGTTAGTGAGAATTGAATGTAAATTAGTGAGAATGAATGCTAGTTAGTGAGAATTGAACGTAAATTACTGAAAAATAGTGTCCAGGTCCACTGATAATTCCTGATACTGATCTACTGAGGATTACTGAAGCAAAGAGAATAGTTTGCAATTAGTGATGGAATGACATGTATAGAAGACGCTACACTGACTACAGAAATACTACTCACTTAGTTCGTAGTACTCGTAAATTTCACTATTATTTTAGCAATTTTGCAGTAATGTCCAATAATAACCCAACGATCATCGGATGTGATACCGGAAATTAAGCTTGCATGTCCCAAATTCAGAAATTCATAACCATGTAGATCAGATGAGCCCCGTGATTTCAAACCAGCATTGTTCTGAAATCTGCAATCTGTAGTCATCAATCTAACGAACCATCATCGAACACCGCTAACGCTTAATTGTTCATGCCGCATACTTCCAGATGAAATACTCATTTCATTTCACATTATTATAATGCGTTCGAAGAGATCAGCTCTTGAACTACATACATGGCCTGATATGTGGCTAATAGAAAATATAGGGAAGTTGGGGGATAAAAATGTCATGAAAGGTTGTGCATGAAGAGTACTAGATTATTTGGTTAATGATTTGTATGGTTAATCGTTTGTATGGTTTGTATGGTTAATGAATGGCTTGTAACGTATGGTTAATGATAATGATTGGTTAATAATTAATCTAATTATTTCACTAATAATCACCTTCGAACTCACTCTACTCACCAGTTTAATAATTTTCCTTTTCATAAAATATCACAAAACAACAGGGCAGATTTACGAACACAATTTACGGCATTCCCTGTAGGGTCCTGCACAGAAAAAATTTCAGTGCAATCACAACACCTAGTTTGTGACACATGGAATAATTGCAGTGGGGATTGCATTGACTTTAGCCACGCGTAAGCGCGATTATCCATAATACCCAGCATGTGTGCAATATTACGCGGTGTTATGGATCTACATCTAGATGTATGTAGGGATACTTAAAAGAATAAATCGTGCGATAACTAAAAAATATCTAAAGCTAATTGTGTAAACACAACTTGCCCAAGGAATGATAATTCATTCCCAACTCAACGAATGATAATTCATAACAAATAGCGAAGAGTTAGCTCATCTTTTTATTTGCACTCTATCGACTCTCTCATAATACAACATATAAACACTAGCCTCTTCATACAAAACGCTATCCTTGGAAACCTCCAGAACATGAGAATCGCTGATTCTCCAGAATGGAGATTTTAGAACAGAAGGAATCTTCTTCATCTTGACCTTCTCCACAACCTCTTTCTTTTTAGTCACATTGGCCAATTGGTCAGAGAAATAATCATGCTGATCCTCCAACCCTCCCACAAGGATTTCAGCAGGGGTGGCCACACCACTATGGACAATCTCCTGGATGTTCAGTTCTTCAGTGTGAGCCAGAAAGACCAGGGGTCTGCGGCCCATCATCGTCAGCAATCTTCTACGCAAGCCTGTTTCATCTGCCTCGGTTTCCGCCGGCGGCGCAACGTTTTCTTCAACGTCATCCATGATTTCGGGCGACAACTTGATAATATTGCCCTCGGCATCCTTGACAAAAAGGGGCTTGCGCTTGTAGCACTCGTAGTGGCCTTGCGTATGCGACCCGTTGTGTCTAATGACCGCCTTCAACCGGTACTTGTAGATGTCGTTTTCGTTGAACTTGAACAGTTTAAAGTGCTCCTTCAAGTCCAGACTGATGGCGGTGTCAATAGATGAATCTGTATCCTTGATCGACTCGCTATCCGTGGAGGGGGTGTCTGTGTGCTCTGACTCCGTCGAGGAGTCAGTGTCTTCACCCTTCTCATCAAAATCTCTCTGGACATCTTCATCTTCCATATCATTCACATCAGTGGTCAATATCTTAAAGGGTTTTTCCTCCACAGACTTTTCCTCAGCAGACTTTGCGGACTCTTCATCCATCTGATAACTCTTCAATTCATCCAAGTACTCTCCGCCAATCAGCAAACTCAACTGATCCTTAAACAGAACCCGACACAGGTTTCGCGACGCACTACCCCCGTGGAACGACGACCTCGACAAATGCAACCCAAACACCTTGGGTGGCTTAAGAATCTGGTTCTTTCTAAAGACGGTCGTGGTTACCTTCTCAATTCCGTCGATTCCTTTAATGTACTGTTCTAATTCCTCGGGGATTTCCTCGTTGATTTTAATATCCTCTTTGAGAAGCTCCCGAATGGCTGTTAAATGCACATTCTCATTTTTCTCATGCTCCACAACATAATTCATTCTACACTTCAAACATTGATACCCCTCGATGCTTTCCAGTTGGTTTTCCAGCAATAAACTGTCCAAATCAGTATTCTGGGTTTCAGGCGTATGCAATGTCAACATCAAAAACGGACTGAAACTAGGCTTCAGCACTCCCTTACACACCAAACACTTCATCTGCGTCGATATCAACCCGGTGAATGGAAATTCAGGAATATTGATAGCCTCCAATTCTTCGTAATCTCCCGGAACTGGAATTGTGCTCAGAAATGTATGAAGGTTCTTGCTCAAAAACCGGTAAAACAGTTGTATCTTCAAGTTTTCGTGTTCTAGCGTCTCATTAATTAGCTGCGTTAATTCATGAGCATCATGCTGTGATCTCGAGATCTTAGCATTAAAAATCGCCTCCAAACTGTGCAAAAACGTCCACACGGAGATAGTGCGGGTCGTCAATTGAGTTTCTTGGAGTTTTTTGATGATTTGCGAGAGTGACACATGCAAAGGGATGTCAAATTGAGTATTTGAAGTCTTGTATTTCGTATCTTTGAGAATGGTTTTTGTAAGTCTCTTATCAATTAATTCTTGTAAATCAATGTTGTGTGACTGGATGAACTTTTCCAATGCTCGGAACGAGGCGTAGAACTGGTTCAAATACTCCGTGAGTTCATTGAGCGACGAGAACGCCTGGATAGAAGAATTTGCAAAGCAATCGTTCCGTAGGTTAATTAACCCCGTCGTGTGCTTATCTGGTCTTTTGGAAAACATGGGGTTCGGCTTGACTGTGGGCAAAAGAATGTATAATGAAAGACCTAAAAGTGCAACTTTAAGGGCTGTACGATGATGATTCCAAGGAAACTGTACTTTGGGCTGGACTGGGACAATAACAACTGGTGGATTGAGCTCGTGAACCTTGTGGATTACGATGTTCAAGAGGTTATTGAATGTTTCCATTTCATTTTTTATTGTGCGGGAATGTTGACGATCCCCGAGCGCATCGCAGGCCCCGGCTTCCTGGATTGTAGCGAGAGTTTCCCCGCTATTTTCCTATTTTTGTGATGGTATTTACCGACAATTACTACTAAAATACTGGAACAATACAATCTGCATAAACTAAATTACCTCTTTAATTGAAACATATCTTGATTATACTGAGGGTTGGAATGCTAGTTATTGGTATCTTCAGGGTCCTTCCACATTAGAATGTGGAGGTCCCGAACTTACCGAAGTCACATGATTCCTTATCATTATCTGGATCTCGATTTCCTAATTTCTGGACTTAAACTATTCCTATTACTCTTCGTTCCTATTCAATGTACGTTAATACCAGCTAAAGGACACCTTTACCTTAAGCAAAAACAACAGAAAGTTATGCTACTTTTCGTATCTAATTTCTGGGCATTTATGTCAAGACATAATACTCTTCATTCTTTTCGATTTCAATAACGACAAGATTTTTTCACCTTTTAAGCAAAAATAACCAAAACTCACACTGCTCGTGGTATGGTTAAATTAACAAACTCTCTAACATTGCAAAAATTATATGAATGCAAACAGATAATATTCGCTCGATGTCATGACATAACACAGCGATAACCACAAATATCACCAAAACAACTATTATACCTCCAGTACACATAGCCACTGTAGCAAATAACTTCTCCCCAGTCATGCAAAGGGTAATTCCCAACGCCGCAAGATTAAATAAGATTTCCCAAAAAAAGCACGTATCTGGCGATGCTGCAATGGATGCTTCGTATTGGGAAATCTGATAAAAGAACAAAAACACCTTTACGAGCTCCATCACACAAACCACTGCGAAAAGACGGCCCAACTCGGATTTGGTGTGTTTCGTGACTAGTAGTCCTCCGATTAGGACTTTAATAAATATGACAGTGAGTCCTAGGACCATACCATTGATGTAGAGAGCTTGCTCGTGCATGACACCGAGCGTGGTGAGTTTAATGGCCATCAGAATACATGTGAGAAGAGCCCCTACAAGATGTAGAAGGCATTCTTCTTTAGTCCATTGTGTATCATCAACATCCATTTCTGTTATTATTTTCAATTGCATTCTTATTTATTGGTTTGGAATTTCGTATTCTTTCTATATCTGGATCGAATATTTGCAGCCAAAGTGAATTTTTTGCGGTTAACAGATTTGCGAGTATCTTGGAATTTCGAATTTCACGACACTGATTGTTTATGAAACAGTATCAGAATTGAACATTTGTTATTTATTTCGATGGCAGATTGGAAAATTTGGTTATAATTTCCGTATTGGAACGAACAAATGAGAAATCTTAGGATACTATGCCATTTGTTGAGAAGTGTAAACTATCACTTTATTTGGGATAGAAGTAATCTTTTGAAAGCAGTATGCAAGCCAAATAGGTTTTAAATCGTCAACTCATAAAACATAAGAATGAGAATCGGATGATCTCGGTTACAAATGTTACAGAAAACTACTAAATCTTAAAAGAACTAACAATGAACGAACAAAGAACAAAGTTCTTACAGAAAACTACTAAATCTTAAAATAACTAACAACTCACAACTCACAACTCACTTCGTTCGTTGTACTTTATTTGTTGTTGGTTGTTCGTTTGACCTCGTAATTTTAATTTATTCTAATATTATGCAATACTCCTCAAAAATCAATAATCCTCATAGTAAGATAACCAACACTCACAATAATAGCATAAGCTATCACACTACTTGGAACACCTCTTGTAATAAAAGTTCCGACCGTTAAATAAGGCTTTCCAAATTCATCAGTCATACAAATGGCAGTAACGTTTGGAAAACCAGAAGTTGGTAAACCCATGGCAGCCAGACACAATAAAGCCAGAGCCATGATTAATAATCTTGGATGAGGGTCCTTCATGTTGTTACCAACTTCGGAAACCAAAGGAATAATGATCAAAGCGGCGACGGTGTGAGAGACAAAAGTGGCCATGATTAAAATCAACAAACCAAAGGTTAACGTGACACCAAAAAGGGAAAAATCCGCCACTTGTCTTTGGATTTCTAATGCGATAGTTTTAAGAAGACCACTCAGGGCCACGGCCTTACCCATGGCGGTACCACCCATAGCCAAAACAACAATGTTCCATGGGTAGTTGTTGAAGTCTTCGGTGGTGAGCAAGCCTGGACCAAAGAACAAAATGATTGGAATCAAGGCAATGATACCCATTTCACCAAAGATGCCGTTAAGTCTCAGGGCCACACACCACAAGCCAATGGTCAAGACACTGACGGAGATGATGTACCATTGGATGCCCGAGAACTTGGCATCGATTGTTCTAATCGGAACCAAGGTGGTTGTTTTGGGGGAGCAATCAAAAGTCATCAAGAGGAACACCCAAATGAGCAAAAGCAGCAAGATACAGACGGGAATTGCAATGACAAACCATTGGCCCCAGCTCGGAGGAGGAACCATTTCCCCAATGGCAACGATATTCTGGGGAGAGGCGATGGGCAGGGCCATTCCTCCCACGTTGGAAGCCAAGGCTATACCCAAAATAAGAGCATTGATGTACTGAGAACCCTTTGGCAATGTTCTCAACAACGGTTGAATGATCAGGAAACAAAGAACTGGGGCGGCCACGTTGGAAACCCACATCAGCGCAAAGAGGGCCACCCCCATGATGGTCAACAAGACGACACTAGGGTTGGTACCAGCTTTTGAAAGAATCCAAGTGGAAATGAGTTTGGCAATGGAGTACTTTGACAAAGCAGCAGCAAGGGTAAAACCACCGAGCAACAACAAAATAACCGAGTTCCACATGGTGGACAAAATGTACTTGGAGGATTCGGTGGCGTCCATGGTGGAGCCGTCGTCATTCTTCAAGACGTGTAACATGACAATCAACAACGGGATGATCAAGGACGTCACAAATAACGGAATGGCCTCAGTGGCCCAGAGTAACGACGCACACACCACCAACGCAAGACAATGGCGCTGCGCGGTGTCCTCGAATATAAACGTTGCGTTGATCAACAAAAGCGTAATCAACAGAATAAACACAATCTTGAGAATCGCGGGGTTCCCAAACGACAAGTTGAACAGTTTAATTGTCTTTTCCTCTTCGCCCTCCTTCTTAGCTTTTGTATTGGCAGCATACGTTTTCCGCTCCAAACCAATCATATCCCTCCACACCGTGTTTCTTTCCCAGACAACGTGCTCTCTGAGATGCACCAGCAACTCGTTTTTGGCTGTCTCCAAATCAGTATGATTGCACACAAGCGCATACAAGTTCACCAACACATCGATGTAGTGTTCGATGCTGGACTGGTCGCGGAAAATGTACGACTTGACCGGGAGATTCGCAAGATACTCGTTCTTGAGGTCGGTGTTCAACGACTTGTCGAACTTCTTCAACGCCTTCTTGAACCCGGTGTGGTTGAGCTCCACGAACGACTTGAGCTCGGAGAGTGTCGTGTACGCGGTGATAATCCGCTTACGTAACACCACCCGTGTCTCCGAAAGCAACACCAACTGTGGTGGCACATTGTTCATGCTGGTGGCCAGAATCAACAGGTTCCAGAGCGCTGGCGACTTGGGTGACTTGAGGTACTCAAGCAGCCTTGTTTTCGTCAATTTGCGCCCCCTGCTTTCCTGTTCGTTACTGGTTCCTTCCTGCTCGCCCACCAACGGCTCATCCCTGTACTCCTCGTACTCCTCTAACTCATCGTCGTCGCTACCGTCCAAGCTGCGTCTTTTGCGCGAGAGATTCAACGGACTCAAGTCATCCCTCTTTCCCAAATCTCGTTCAAAGTTTTCAATATCAATCACCAACTCTTCAATGCCTTTGAACGTTGCTGCCTCCTGTGGCTTGTAGAACGTATCGATCTTACCGAGCTCGGCGTCCAATGCCGCAATGAAAACCGCGGATGCTGACCCCGTGTTTGCTGTCAGCGAATACCCTGTGTCTATCAAGTGTGCTCCCTCCTCGAGGTCCAAGTCTTCGTTACTGCCACGAAGCGAATCTCTTTGGAGCGAGTATATGAGCTTCTTGAGGGTCGTATATGCTATATACTTGGACGACCACTCCGGCACCGCATTGAACTGGAGGGAATGGGAGAACTTCATAATTTTTTTTGCGATACAGAAGATTACTTTTATCAAAGATTAAGGATGGGATAATAACAAGAATTAATATGTAAGAAGTTAGATGTAGTAACTCCAGTTGATGGTTTATGATATGTTTGGTTTCTTAGTGTCATATGTCAAACTCTTAGTGTCAACTTGGCGATTCTGAGTAATTTCAACTATAAAGACACAAAGAGGGTAGTGAGAAGGTCGAAAATAGGTATAAAGGGAATGCGAGGATAAGATATGGTATATAGATGAATAAGTATGAGAAAAGCATTAGAAAGAAATTAGAAAGACATGAAAAAGACATATTAAACATCATAATAATTATCATAATAAATATCATAATAAACGTCATAATAAGTATCATAATAAACATTATTATAAAACATCATAATGTATATCATAATAAACACCATAATAAACATAATAAACACCATGATAAACATAATAAACACAATAATAATAATCATCATAATAAACATAATAAACATAATAAACATTGTAATAGTAAATTACTTATAATCAAGGAAAACATAAGCTTGCAAATTCTCAAATTAAAAAACATTCAAGTCAAATCTGTAAAGTTTATGTCTTTCATGTCTCAAACCATCAAACTCCCACAGGAAAACTCTCATAGGAACATTATCACTCAACCAATTCACAACTCAAAAAACTCCACAGACTTACAGAGGTGTTGAAAGTTGTAATTCTTGTATAAAATAAAAACAATAATGCTCTGAAAACATCGTAAACTGAAAACAAAAGCCCAAATTACTCGGACTCAAAAGTAAAGTGCCAATATCCAGAAAGGGTCCCGGAAAAACAATACAAGAAAAACAATAAGGTTCTCAGGTCAACCAAACTCACATGACTAAAAACACTCGTTAAAATAAAATCATGTTCTTCTTTTTGTTTGGATGTAAGTAAACATCAGCCACGCCAGCGAAACTAACGATGCAGTCAAAGAGTTCAACTCTCCGCTTAAGGACGTAGGGGACATTCCCTCATACTGTGGGCATTGCCATAACTATGCAGCGTACGCACAGCGGACAATTAACTTTTTCACGTTGTTCTTCATCCCAATCATCCCATTCTACTTTCTGAAAAGAATTGTATGCACGATATGCGGGACATCAGGAGACATTAATGAGGAAGTCATTCAAAGGTTGAGAAATGGCCAGCCCGTTCAAATAGCTTAAAAAAAGGAAAAGTTTTAACCCGTAGTATCCGTAATTTAGTGACGATCCACATGCCTGGTCATTGTTGGCCACACCCCTTGATGACCCAAGGGAAATGGTGGACTGGGGAAGCCACATTGCCGGCTCACCAAACAACAACAAAAGGCACCAAAACACAAGAAAACACCTCACCCCATTCCGGCAACATAATGACCAGCGTCTCCACAAACAACAGTTCACGAAGTACCCCCTCTGGTGTTTCGTTTCGTTGTGGAATTTCCAACTTAAGTAGTGCTGCATTTTTTCATTTGCACCCAAAATGCTAGCAACAAAAATGCTAGCAACCTGGGCCCTATAAAAGGCTATCAACCCTACCCCTATTTTCGTTACAGACCTCTAAAAGTAATGACACACCTTCCAGAAATTATCAAGCGTGCAGGCAACCAAGCCTTGAACGTGAACCCCCCATCTGCTGATATCGACATCCATTTGACCAACCACGGTTCCAGTTGGCTCTGGGCCGTCTTTGCCATTTTTGCTACTTCTGCCTTGTTCAATGCTGCTGCGTATGCCTTTACCAAGGGCAATGGCTTGAAGAAAAGCTTTTTCGTTTATCCTTTGTTTATCCATGCTGTCGAAGCTTATGCTTATTTCACCTATGCTTCCAATTTGGGTTTTACTGGAATCCCAACTGAATTCAACCACGTAACCACTCGCGAGGACCTCAATGTCAGACAAATCTTCTACGTCAAGTACATCGGCTACTTCTTGGCGTGGCCGTTCGTCTTGTCCATCTTTGAAATTACAACTCACACTTTGGATTACGTGACTGATGAAGCTAACTTCTGGACAAAGGTTGTAACCTTGTTTCAAGGATTGGTTGCAAAGTTTTTGGCCACTGAAGTGTTTGTCTTAGCCCTCTTGATCGGGTCGTTGATCGAGTCGTCCTACAAATGGGGTTACTTTACTTTCTCTGTCACCGCGCAATTGTTTGCCATTGGTTTGATTACCGCAAACACCGTTTCTTCTTTCAAAAAGTCGAAGCTTGACAATCTTGCAAAGATCAGTCACTTTCTTATTTACTTTCAATTTATTGTTTGGATTTTATACCCTATTGCTTGGGGTTTGTCTGAGGGTGGAAATGTCATCCAACCAGACTCTGAAGCTGTTTTCTATGGTGTTTTGGATCTTATTAATTTCTTCTTGATTCCAATTCTTTTAACTTTTATTAACATTCGTAATGTGGATGATCAATTCTTTAACAAAATCACTAGTGGTGAGGTTAAGGAGGAGATTAAGTCTTTGGGTGAGACCCCAAGACACAGTGGTGATACTGCTATTCAGAATAAGCCTGAAGAGGAGCCTGAAGTTGCTGTTTAATTAATTAGTAATGTATACCTGCTGTCAACGAAACGAGCGATAAACAACGAACGAGGTGAGTTGTTTATTGTGAGTTGTGAGTTGCTAGTTCTTGATTTAATTTAATTCTTTGTTTTCAGATAGTTTGTAGAGTAATTTTAAGATTTTTAACAGACATCTTGGGTTTAACCAGTGTAACGACTGTTTAAAGACTGTATAAAGACTGTATCCAACACACAGCTCACAGCTCACAACTCACTTCGTTCGCTGTTCGTTGTTAAAGCATGGCTGCAAAAAGTTCCGCGCATTCCGCTCAACAGCCACACCGATCATATCAGCCCCGTCACAACAACCGTTTCGGTGACAGATACCGTCAGCAACCATCTCCCGGCTTTCCCAGTAGTCATTCATGTTATCGTTTAGGCAATAATCAATACCTAAAGAAGAAAAAACCATTAAGTGGCTCAACAATTATTTCTGTTAAGCCCTACACGAAATCATGATATCATGAAAACAAATTATCACCTGGTTTGACATGAATGATCGAGATACACAAAATCTCCGAGATACAAGTGAATGAGGCAAAGATGTACATATGGGATGATTCAAAAACATCAGCTGACTAGAGAACACAAGATCAGCTCTTAAAAACGTTGAACAATAAAACGTTCGAATTAGTATAAGATCTAGAGGTCTACGAGAAAAACGTTGGAAAGAAATGATCAATTCTTACTAGCTTTTACAAACCCACATTGTGGTTACATTCATTTAAGAATACAAGGTGACTACAAGGTTACTTACAAGGTTACTCACAAGTATACTCAGTTCGTTTGCTCTTGTTTATTCACCTTCATTGAAGAATTCCCTCACCCACTCACTCCTTTCGTTCGTTCATTCGTCGTTCATTCGTCGTTCATCGTTTGTGGTCAAATCGCGAAATCTCCTATTTTTAAAAATTACGATGGCGGACACGTTCAGACCTCAGCCTGTGAGCCAACAAATCCTCAAGCTTGCCAAGACACAACAGTTCTACTGGTTTATAGGCCATGTGTTCACGTTTCTCTTTTTCGTGATCCACATGTTAGGGTCGTTCTTCAGTCAGCGCATCTCCAATAAATACTACCGATTCACATTGATGTCCATCTGGGTCACATACATCATAGTGATCAAGCAGATCTTCTTCCGCAAACAGTCTGGAGCGTTCAAGCTCGCCAAGTTGGTTCGCGATGAAAACGTGCAGTACTTTGCGTTGTCGATAGTGCTCTACTTGGCTAGTTTCCCATTAGGGGCCATCAACGCCAGTTTGTACCTGTTCATCATCTTTGGAGTGTTCCACATCTTGGGCTACTTCCAAAACCACATTTTATCCATCATGGTGCCTAACTTATCTGTCCAGCAGCAGGTCAGCGCCATGATCTCGCAATTCACATCGAATTTCAACCAACAGGCGCTTTTTGTGGCTGCAAACGCAGAGATCATCTTGTTGCTCGTGCAATTGTTCCAGTTGCCTTTAGCCTTGTTGGGTGTTTTGTTCCGTGGCAGCTTTGCCCTTTTCCTTGTCAAGGCTGCTCTTGCCGCTGTCATCCTTGTGTTTGTCAAGTTGAGATATGACGTGAATGAGTACACAAAAGCGGTTTTCAAGCAATTCGACGATAGAGCGGTTGCTTTCTTACTCAAGCTTAACAACCCAAAGTTACTGGAGCTTTATAACATCACTTTGAAGAGCGTGATCATTGGTCAATATATTGGTAAGATTACTTTGCCTGTTTTAGTTGTTGATAAGAAGAAGCAATAAATCCATTTACAAACGAAGAATTTATGAGGTTCAGATCGAGTTATGTGTACCAATTCACAGAGTTAATTGGGTAAAACGGGTATCGAGAATTATACCCAGTAAGGGAATTATTGAGAATCATAATGAAGTCATGTAAAATGTTCAAGAATTATGAAATACTCGAAATAGGTAAATACTACGATATTCTCTTGTAATGTATTGCAAGCATTTTGCACCCAGAATTTACTAGGTATTTATTATTCATTTTCGTTATTCTTTTTCGTCATAATAAATGTTCTATTCTTATGTACAGTTTTATTAAACAAGAAGTATGTTATTATTCTCACCGTTCGTGACTATAAATTCTCGTCATTCCCATTAATATCATTCCCAGAAACACCATTCCCATAAAATCTAACCATTCCCATAACTCTGACCACTCCCATGACTCTTACCCCTCCCATGACTCTTACCACTCCCATGACTCTTCTCACTAATTCTCACCAGCCAAAATATTCTCACAATTATCAAATCTTCAAAAAACCAATGGGATCTCAAAGTGGAAAGAAATTGGCAGTTGCCAACACCCAAACACTCAACCAACTACTTAGTATTTCCATTCCAATCAATATTATAGTCCTTGCAGCTTTATACTTCCAAAGACCAGCAGGAAAACTCCCATACATAGTGTTTTCATTACCAGCAATTACCTCGCAATACCTCTTGGAAAAGTACGGTAGACCAGTCTACGCAGACAACAAGTTGATCAAGGCCGGACAGGAGATCTCCGGGCCTGGGTTGTACGAGTACATGTTCGATGTGATCTATGTGACGTGGATTCTCGATGTGTTGATGGTTGTTTTTGGCTCCAACAAGGTGTGGTGGTTGTATGCTGCGATTCCTGCATTTGCAGGCTACAAGGTGTATGGTTTGGCTGCTCCATTTTTGAAGAAGAGCAAGCCAGTTGCGGAGCAGCCAGTTGCGGAGAAGAGTAAGCGTCAAACCAAGTTAGAGGCCAGAAGAGAGAAGGGTGGTGTTAAGTATAGATAGAGCTCATCTAGATAATACATAGATATCTACGCATAGACACACCTATAGATATCTACGCATAGACACACCTATAGATATCTACGCGTAGACACCTATAGATATCTGCGCATAGACCCCCTATAGATTGGATCCATCCGCAAATACAAGAAATCAGCGACATTCGCAAAACAAATTTTCCTCAACAACATGAGATTGAAAGAGTTGGAAGCCTTCATTGATGCTTCGTCCGAGTTGTTGGCGGCACACCCTACCACCACGACGCTTTCCATCACATACGCCAACAAGGAAAAGAAGTACAAGGACAAGGTGGCCAAGCCATCGAAAATCGCCCACCAGATCAGATGCAAGTTGTTTGAGCCTCGTAGCGGCAAGTGCATAAAGTTCCACACCTCCAAGACCAAGGAGTTGCTGAAGGTGTTGGTTTTCTTCGGGCCCTTGGGCATCAGCACCAACGGTGTGCGTAAGGTGGGCTTGGCCTCCATCATGAGCAATGAAAAATTCGAAGAGCAGCCAGAGGCTCCAGAAGCGGTTAAAAAGGACGATGATGATTCGAAGAAGAAGTCTAAGAAGAAAAAGAAGAAGAATTGAGGGAATGTAGAGATGAGTTTAATAAATTTTATTAATATGGATCTTTGTAGCTATGTGTTATTTTCATTATAAATGATAGTATGAGTTTTAAGATTTGTGGTGAATACTGAGGAGTTCTTATTCTATGTTTATTCTGAGCTTGTAGTGATCTTGGTGTGGTTTTAATAACCTGAAGAATTCTGAACACTGGGCGTGTGGCGTAGTTGGTAGCGCGTTTGCCTTGCAAGCAAAAGGTCATTGGTTCGATTCCTATCTCGTCCATTCTTTTTGATCCTTGTGATCTTATATTTTTACAATTGGTTAGCCAACGGTATGGAAGATAATCATAAAGAAACATATTTGTATTTAATGCTCTCTATTGGTTAACATGTTCTCTATTAGGCAACATATTCTCTATTAGGTAACATATGCTCCATTAGTTAGATATTCCCTACTAGCCACTGTCTATAAGAATAATTACATCAATTATAATAACACAAGTAACCTCAGATTAACTCAAACATTATAAATAAGATTAATAGATAAGTTTCACCTCTTCTAATACCTAAAAAACCCCTTGAACTTCAGCAATAACCCACGCTTGTCAGATTCATCAACAACAGCCAAGGTGGGTCTTTCAATGACATTCTCAGACACACGGGAGCTCCACAAGGAATTGGTGGGGGTGTCGTAGTCCTCCTCGTCCTCGGTGTCAAGATCGATGTCCTCGTGGAGCACGCTGGTGGGGAGACCCTCGGCAACGTCATGGTACTCCTCCGTTAATTCGGGTGCACACACAGCGTCAAACGACGAGTTCACCGTCCGGACTTGTGTGAGCTCGTCGTCCACCGAAATGATTTCGTTGTTGGATAAAACTTCATACTCTGGACTGCTTGTTTTGTCATGTTTTGGAAGAGGTATATCTTGATCTTGAAAAGGTATTCCTGATATTTCTTGGAGAGGTACTTCTTCAAATGGCTGATCATTTAAATCATGGGTGGTATCATGGGGAACTGGAATAGCGCACGATTCTGAAATATCTTGATGAACTTGGTCAGTCAAATCATCGTTAGAAGTCTCAAGAGGAACTGAAAGTTCTTGGGCAGCGGAATCTTGGGCAGCGGAATCATCTAAATTATCGTCACCCAGTAAATCTTCATTCAGAATAACATCATTTAAGTCACCAACCATATCACTCATTTCAATCTCGCTTAAATCAACTTCGCCGCCGAGTTCTAGATCTCCTTCATCACTCAAATCACTGGATTCTAAATTATCAGATTCTAAATTATGAGCTTCTAAATTATGAGCTTTAGAAGTATGAGTTTCTAAATTATGAGCTTCTAAATCTTCAGCTTCAAATTCGGTTTCTCCAGGCACTAAATCGGTTTCTAAACCATCAGTTTTAAAACCACCAGTTTCCTCTAACTCACCTGAATTGAGTGTATTTTTATCCAAATTACCTTGAAGATAATCAGTTGAATTGCCAATCAAATCACCACTCAAATCACCCACAATTCTAACCCCATTCAACTCAGCACTCTCAGCTTTTACACCCAGTTCACCCTGGTCACCTCCCAAGGTATCCCTTGCCAACTCCAAAGCAGAATGGCTAAAATCAACCGAAACACCCGTAAACCGGTATTCTTGGTTGGCCCCGCGAATTTCAGATACATCGTTTTTAGCAGCCAATTTTGCGATGGTGATGGGATCCACCAAGATCCAATCCTGCTTGCGGATCACGTTGTTCTCGTTGCCGTGCTCGTCCGTCTGCACCGGGAACTCGGCCCCAACCACCCATGTATCGTCCACAATAAACTTAAACTGAACATCGCGCGCCTCCTCGGACTTGAGCTCAAACTCAAACAGATCGCCTTTCACGCTTGGCACCAGCCGGGTCCACTGGTCAAAATCGCCAGTAACCTGGATAGTATGCTCTTTTTCGAGGCTCCTATACTGTTAGTGCTACTCTTGGATATATGCTTTACTTACCACTTAATTGTATAAGTGTAATTCATAATATTACTCCTGAATTTTTTTTGCGATAAGACGGTATTTATGTGATCTGGGGTGTTTTAATTACGAACTAATACCACGAACGAGGTGAGTTGTGTGAGTAGTAATTAGCGTGCAACACACTAAAAGCTAATTTGAGTAATGAGTAAATATAGTTAATGTATATATAATAAGAAACTCCTGAACAACACAAATACTAAACAATTATACAAAACCACCGCCACCATTAATATAAATTTAACTTTCTTTAAAACGTACGATTCGGCTTGGTATGTGGTGTAATTAATGCATAAATATGATCTGTATACTTGTCCTCATTTTGTTCCTGCATAATGACACCAGTTTGCAGCCAAAGTTATGGATATAAGTGAGGGTATTATAGAGGGTAGATTAAGGGAATAATATAATGGTAGAAGTATAACGGCAGAAATATAACGGTATAAATGGTAGAAATATAATGGTACAAATATAATGGTACAAATATAACGGTACAAATAGTATAATATAATGGAAGAAATATAAATATTATACTAGATTTAACTTACAACACCCAATAAATACTCATTTAATCATTAATCTATTTACACTATCTAAAAAATTTAACCCTCATGTACAAAGCACAAACAGCTATAAGCCTGTAAATAACAGCAACAGCTATCAAAGCACCAAAAGAAACCGCCAAGTTACTGTCCAACTTGTAGAATTTCAAAACATCCTTACCATTGCTCAAGGTACATTCAGCTAAACCACAATCAAAGGTCTGGTTTTTGAAACCTAATTTTGCACAAATGGAAACCGCATATTTCATGGGGGAGATATAGTTGATACCTCTGAAGAAACGGGGCATGTTGATGGACATGGTTCCACCCATGAAGATGGCAATGATAACCGAGTTGGTTAAGATATTGATAACCACACCCAAATGGTTGAAAATGCTATTCACCAAGATCCCCAAAGACTCACCACAGTTGATGGAGATGAAGCCGGTAAAGAACATGGCAAAGAACATGCCTGCGTTACGAGGCAAGCCGACACCAAACACCAACAATATAGCGAAAAACAAGGAAGGAAGGATTTCTGTAAGAAGCTCATTCAACAAGTAGGCCACACTGAACTCCAAAACTCCGTAAATGCCGTCTTTATACTCTTGGTAGAACAAATCACGCTCAACAGGGTAGATGGCCACGTTGTTGATCAAACCGATATAGTACAAGTTCAAGACTTCCTGGATCAACCCCAACCGGTTATCAATGCCTTCGGGGCCGTTTTTAAGCGGAGCAAAGTAGAGTGTGTGCACGATAGTCACAAACACGGTTTGGCCAACTCTGGAGAGAACAACCTCGCTGGAACGCATGATGTTGACAAACAGTCTTTTTGTGATGATTGGAAAGGTTGTGTACAACGGGAGTTTCTGGAAGCGGAACTGGTCGAGATTAACCAGGGCGCCAGTTGTTGGGCGGGGGGTCTTGGATTGGACGACAGACCAGTAGTGGGTCAAATCAGAAACTCTCTTTGCAGCAACTTGGTCATCCTCGCCTTCTTTCTTGGATAAAAGATCCATCATGGAGTCAGCGATGTTATTTTCAACGGAGATGGTTTCACTGATGCTCTTGGTTACCTCACCGAGATACTTTTCAACACCAGCAGCACTGCCGTTATACACAACACGGCCGCCACGGGCAAGAAGAAGCAAGTTTCCGAAATCACGGAACATGTCCTCGTGAGGCAGATGGATGGTCAGAATAATGGTGGTATTGAAGGATGTAGCCACATCTTTCAACAAAGACATGATACTTGCGGAAGTTTTTGAGTCCAAACCGGAGGTGGGTTCGTCCAAAAAGAGGATTTTCGGACGCAGCAACAACTGGGTGGCTATGGATACTCTTCTGCGCTCACCCCCACTGATTCCCTTCACAAACTCGCCGCCCACAAGGGTATCGGCAGCGTCAACAAGGCCCATTTTACGGATGAGCGACGCCACGGTGGTGGGAATGGTGGAATGCTCATGGGTAGGAAGTCTCAATTTGGCTTGGTAGAAAAGGGTTTCACGCACCGTGAGCTTTGGAATCAACGAGCTATCGTGTTGAGTCACATACGCAGCAATGCGCGAAAGCTCAGCACGCAGAACCTTCTGGTGGTGGTTGAACAAGATGTCTCCGCTGGAAACCACCTTGCTACGGTTGGCAAGATAGTTGAGAAGCGTTGTTTTCCCACTTCCGGAAGGTCCCATAATCACATTCACCTGGTTGGCACCGAAGGTAGCAGAAACATCAAACAACAACTGTTTTTGGGTGCGGAACCCAGTAGATACAGAAACATTGATATTATCGAGAGAAATATCAATGGGCAAGTCCTGGGGAGCTTGGATCACCTCAGGACTCTTGGAAAGAGCCAAGGCCGTTTCATTTTCATCTCCACCTCCAATTCTATTCTTCTTTTGCTTGGATATCTTCACTTCAAAACGCAAGTAGCGCAACGCTAGCACCGCACCCAAATGGAACCCAACAAACCAAGCCACCAAAATCCCAATAGGTTCGGACACCCAATTGACAGGATATCCCAACACTCCCAAATGGTAATCACCAGTATATTGGAGACACGCAGGATTAGAAGGGTCTTCAAAAGGACAATCACCTTCCCACCCATGGAACTGGTTCACGGTCAAAGCACCGAAAGCATACCAAAAGTATGCAATGTACTTTGTCCACTTAACATAAACAGGCATGGTTGCTGCATTCACAAAGTACCCACATGCACTATTCTGCAATTGATAAAACACATTTCCTATCAACGAACACACATTAAAATTCGGCAGAATAGCAAAGACAAAGATAGACAGACCAATACCAACCATATACACCAAAAAGGTAATAGCAAGATACACACCAAAATAACTTGGATCGTAGTTACCTTGTGCATCGTGCATACGCAAGCCCCACATGAAGTACGTCACGGCTGCAAAAGTAAAAGAAATTGGGACATCTTCCAAAAAGAGCTTGGCCAACCGACGCAGCACAATAAACCCTGTGGGAGTAACAATACCCTCTTGATATTCTCTATGAAAGAACATCCCATCACGCAGCCATAAACGCTCCATTTCAAAAACAAGAGGACAAAACCCAACTATCTCAAGCATGACGTAAAGCGTGGATGTAAGCGAACGAATGCCCGCCAAGTCATGTGTTGGTTTGTAGAAAATCAAGCCTACTGTCAACGCCAACAGAAGCATACCTGCGTGGAACGCTGCCAAGGCCTTCCAATCACGGATAGCCAAAGTAAACGTCCGTTTAGTCAAGACGGTAATTTCCCTGCGGAAGCTGTGTTTATGAACCTTACGGAAAAGAGCGAGGTTTTGTTCAAAGCCGGCGCGGGCCATGTCCCTAGGGAGCGGCGCCGGGCGCGGGTGCGCTGCGCGCCAGCGGAGAACCCAGGCATCGATGGCCGCGCTGGTTTCCGCCTCGACAGACGCTGTCGCCGTGTCCTTGACGGTGAGCGCCATCACAGCCAGGAGGTCCGCAGTTGGCGGAAGGCCAAAGTGCGCACCCGCAGCAGCGGCCGCACCATAATAGAGCATCCGGCCACCGCGCGTCATCAAACACACTTGGTCAAACATCGCGCTCACCTCTGCGCGCGGCTGGTGAATGGAAAGAACAACAGTCACCCCGTACTCCGCGCTCGCCAACCGACGTAATACCCGCACCATCTTTAACAGACTCGACGTATCAAGTCCCGTCGTAGGCTCGTCCAAAAATAGCACCCCAGGACGCAGCAAAAGCTGAATAGCAAGTGACACTCTCCGCTGCTCACCCCCAGAAAGCGTCGTTCCCAGTGACAGAAACAGCATAATATGCTTGTCTCTAAGATGCCCCAACTCAAGCACTTCCATAATCGACTCAATGGTTTGCATCTTGTCCTCTTCCAGCACGTCCCCACGCATCCGCAAGTCGGCTTGCGTGCGAAGCGTCTCCACCACACTCAACCCAGGAAGAAACACATCGGTTTGAAGTAAATAAGCATGCGTAATGTCTCCAGATTCACTTTTATACTCAATGCTACCCCCAAACTCTAATCTTTTGTTATTTATATTCACTCTCTGCGAAAGTGTATTAAGAAGCGTGGTTTTACCAGACCCAGAACCTCCCATAATAGCAAGCATACTGGACTTTCCGAGTTCAAACGAAACCCCGTCCAAAATCTTCACCCGGTTATCGGTATATGACGTATTTTCCAAGCTGCTCTCCCGTTTGTCCACTCCTTTCTCGAGGTCCGTACCTTCCTCATCGTCCAGCGATGTTTCTTCTACCCGCGTCCCCTTCACCGATATCGTGAGGCCACGCACCTCCAAACTTACCCTGTCTTCCAAGGGTACTTGAAATACATGCGATGAAATCATTGCTGTTTTATTGTCATCTCCTCGAGTATTTATATCTTGTGTAGTTTCGGGATGTTGCGCGAAAAAGCTGTTTTCGCGCAAAATCTCTTTTAGGAAGTTCCATCACCAGCCAAGATTTGCTAAAGGTTTTGACATTAGCCCACGCTAGTTTAGGGTTTTACTCATTACTCATCATGTCTACAGACCAATGGCATGATTCTGTGTTATACGTCTCCGTTGATTCCGCCATGCTTGCTTCATAATTTACTATCATGGCCTAGGATTTCTAATTCCGTTCAATATCCGACTTTAAATTTTGCTATCTATGTAACACAATAAGGCGCGCAATGAATATGTCTTGTTCATACACGATGAATTCCGAATTCCATCAATTGACTCATTTGTATGACGTTTGAGAACAATCGCGTGGGTTATCATGTATTGCGCGTGATCTTTGGTTATGTGCGTAATTGCGGATATTATGTAATTACCCGACGAGTTGAGTTAAATATGGCTTATCTTTGGAGTTTTAGAGGTTGAAAGTGATTAGTGTTAATTGGGTAATTTTTATTCCAGTTATGTTGCAAAATTTTTGTTGATAATCAACTGTAAACTTCTTTGCTAATTATTCTGGTGATTTTTCGCTAGTAAATTTTATATTTTTCGCTAGTGAGGTTTTTTGATTGCAAATTTCTTTGCTGGTGAATTGCTTGTAAATTTCTTCGCTAATGATGCTTCCGCACTTTCTTCGCTGATGATTTTTTTCTCTACATTTCTTCGCAGTAAATTTTCAAGATTCACCGTGTCTATATAAATTTTTTATATATTATTCCCTATTTTTTTATTCTTCATATTCAAACTTTCTATCATTTTAAACTCTTTCATTTCTCATAAACTCATTTTCATATTCCATTCTCATTTTTCATCGCCATATTCCATTTTCATATTCCATTTTCACAACTCTCATTTTTCATTAACCTGTATCTTAACAACACCACAAATCTATTATGTAACACTGTTTACTGTTTGTGAAACTATTTATATTATAGAACTTGTTCATAGCTTGTAGCAAAAATTCAGTATGTCTGCTTGTTCATTAGTTTTACACGTGTTATTTCTTGGCTAATTTATAGAATTGTCTATACATTCACTATACCAGATGGAAATTTTTCATCATAAGAAATAGAGGTTTGATATTTCACAATATAAAGAACAGCAATAGTTTTTAGCAAGTAGAATTGAGAATTTTTCACTAATATAAGTTAAAGAAATATTTATAAGGATTTTTCACCGATAATCAGAGTAGAAATTGTATGGTTATACTTATTTAAACACGTAGATTCAAATGGATACTTTTAGGAAATAAAGATGAACTCTGTTTTAAAAGTAATGAAAATCTAAATAATTCATATTTCAACAACTATTCATAATCTCTTTTTATATCTCTTAATCACTTCTTAAAATCACTTAAAATAGACATAAAATATACATAATATACTAATCATCATATACAAAATATACCCTCATACATAATATACCCACAACATAATATACGCTCAACATAATATACCCTCATAATCATTTATTATACCCACTATATACATCTTACCCTCACACCCTTAAAGGGTTCTCACACAAACAACCAAGCTGTCGCAACGCACCTCAAGTTTTCTCCACGTCACCAAGGAATGGCGCGGTGTTTTAAAATTTCTGCCACCTGGCGAAAAATTAAAAATAACCACCATGGCTAAGAAGACTAATGCTGCCAAACAAGCAGCCATTGAGCAGTCTCGTGGGGTACACTGTATGTTCACTGTTGATCCAGTGGCGGATCCCGTGTATTCCAAGGGAGTTCTCCGCTCATTCCTTGTTACCAATCCAAATGTGACCAGTACCAAGAAACGTCTGGTGAGTGATCCACGCGAATACATTCTCATTGGAACACTCTTGGTGTTGCTGCTCTTTGTACGTATGTACAAGTTGTCCGGCCCCAACTCGGTGGTGTTCGATGAGGTTCACTTTGGAGGATTTGCCAGAAAGTATATTTTGGGTAAGTTCTTCATGGACGTGCACCCTCCATTGGCCAAGATGTTGTTTGCCGGTGTCGGGTACTTGGGAGGATTCAAGGGAGATTTTGAATTCAAGAAGATTGGAGATGTGTTCCCAGAAACAACTCCGTATGTGTTGATGAGACAATTCCCTGCTGTGTTGGGAATTGCAACTGTTCTTCTCTGTTACTTTACTTTAAGAAACTCCGGTGTTAGACCCGTGATTGCGTTTGTGACTTCGTTCTTGTTGATGATTGAAAACTCCAACGTTACGATTTCTAGATATATCCTTTTGGATTCTCCTTTGATCTTTTTCATTGCTGCTTCTGTTTATGCTTACAAGAAGTTTGAGATCCAAACACCTTTCACATTTGCATGGTACCGTGCATTGTTGGCCACTGGTGTGTCGTTGGGTCTTGCACTCTCATCCAAGTGGGTTGGTCTTTTCACCGTCGCCTGGGTTGGATGCTTGTGTCTTTACCAATGTTGGTTTGTGATTGGTGATTTATCAATTCCTCCAAGAAAGGTTGCTGCTCACTTCATCGCTAGAGGTACTTTCCTTTTGGGAATCCCAGCAGTTTTGTACTTTGCTTTCTTTGTCGTGCACTTTGAATTGTTATCCAAGGAAGGTGATGGGGGTGCTTTCATGACCTCTGCCTTTAGATCATCTCTTGAGGGTAACTCCATTCCAAGTCAATTGACCGCCCAAGTTGGTTTGGGCTCAGTGGTTTCTCTTAGACACGTTGATACCCACGGTGGTTACTTGCACTCGCACAGTCACTTTTACCCAACTGGTTCCAAGCAACAACAAGTCACTTTATACCCTCACTTGGACTCAAACAACGATTGGTACATTGAACCTTACAACAATGAAACCATCTACAACAACACCTTTGTGCCTTTGACCAACAACATGAAAATCAGATTGAGACATGTCAACACTGGTAGAAGATTGCACTCGCACGACGAAAAGCCTCCGGTCAGTGAGCGTGACTGGCAAAAGGAAGTGTCGTGTTACGGGTTCGAGGGCTTCACCGGTGACGCCAACGATGACTTTATCGTGGAAATTGTTCCTTGGAGATCCTCCTCTGAAGAAGCCCGCACCAACGTCAGAGCCATTGAAACCGTCTTCAGATTGAAACACGCCATGTCTGGTCACTACCTTTTCTCCACCGAAACAAAGTTGCCTGAATGGGGTTTCGAACAACAAGAAGTCACTGCCGCCTCCCAAGGTTTGCGTTCCCTCACCCACTGGTACATCGAAACTAACAACAACGAATTCTTGCCTGAACTGGACAGGGAACTCCTCAGCTACCCTAAGTTGTCCTACTGGCAAAAGTTCTCCGAATCCCACAAGAGAATGTGGAAAATCAACCAAGGCTTGACCAGCCACCACAACTGGCAATCCCTGCCTTCCGAATGGCCTCTTCTCATGAAGGGTATCAACTACTGGGTCAAGGACCACACCCAAATCTACCTTTTGGGTAACGCCGTCACCTGGTGGGCTGTCACCATCCTGGTGGTCGCCTTCTCCGTCCACTTTGCCATCTCCGTCCTCAAATGGCACTTGGGTAACCCTATCGCTACAGACAAGCACGTCTACAACTTTAACCAACAAGTGTTTGGTTACTCGTTGGGTTGGTTCTTGCACTACTTCCCATTCTTCATCATGGGGAGACAATTGTTCTTGCACCACTACTTGCCTGCACTCTACTTTGGTTTCTTGGCTATTGGTCACTACTTGGAAATCCTCACCACTTATCTTTTGGCTCACAACAAGATTTTGCAAAAGATTTCCTACATTATTGTGGTTGGTTTCACTGTTGCCAGTGCTATTTTCTACTACCAGTACTCGTCTTTGATCTACGGTAAGCCTTGGACTAAGGCTCAATGTCAATCTGCCAAGATCATGAACTGGGACTTTGACTGTAACGCTTTCCACCCAAGCTTGTCTGATTACTGGACCACTTCTTCTGCCGGTGTCTCCGACCCAACCTCCGGTGTTTCGGTCGTTGACCAAGTGGCCATCAGCGAGCCAAAGGAAACTCCATACAAGCAAGATAAGAAGGTTGATGAAGAAGAAAAGAAGACGGTTAACGACGATAATGCGGCCGTCCAAAAGGAAGAAAAGGTGGTTCCTCCTTTTGAAGCTGAAGAAACTCCAAAGAAGGACGCAAAGGTTAAGGATATCCCAAAGTCTGAAGATTAGTTCTCAATTGATTTATAATTTGAGATGTTCAGCGGTAGTTAGTTTAGATAATGAATTGACTTTATTGATTTGTATTTTTGATGTGTTCTGCTTGATCAGCTATCTGATGGCCGTCTGTGGCACGTGATCATATGGTGGGCCAATTAGTTCACTTTAGGCAGTTCGAATCGGATCGTTTAATCTGTTAATCTAAACCGATCAGAGAGTAACTTTCTCAAATGTTCATTGAAGAGGAAGAAGTAAGCGAGGAATGTATAGAGATTCATATTGGATGGTAAAGAAGGGAAATCTAAATTACAAAACCAAGCTAATTGTAACAATCTGTGTTCATTGATATCTTATATTCAACCATTATATTACATCTTTATCTATATTCTTCCCCTAAAAAGCCTCATGTGAACTTTCGTATTTGCCAACTCTCTAAAATTATCAAACTTTTTACGAATTTCTATATTTTTGCAGAAATTAAAAATTTGGAAAGAACTCCAAAAAATAGTGACTCCTAGGCGGTTCGAACGCCTGCATCTTTACGATAGTAGAACTTGAGTCTACCGCCTTAACCACTCGGCCAAAGAGCCATTATTATTTCTTGAAAAGATGCATGTAATATACCTAATCAAGAGAAAGAGTTACCCATACATATGCAACACAATTCCTACATTTTATTTATGTGACGTTGTCACCACAAACTCATTAATTCTAAAATTCTCAACAAATCATGGAAATCTTATAGTACACACTTTTGAATTACATAATCTCATAAACAAAACTCACAATTATTTGATTATGAGTTTTGTCATAAATCTTTTTGTGATTGAGCAATTAAGTACCTTCCTTTTTGTAATGACTGATATTGCTTTCCGTGCGAAATTTTAATCAGATTTGTCAGTAATTCGGTTGTTATATGTCATACAAAGTATCCGTTAGAGTTTATTTCATCTGTTGTGATTGGTCAGCTATCATTCTGATATTATACAATTAGTAATTATTAACTGATTCTTTTCTAATTAACGTTTCTATACCTATAAGATCTTTCGTTTTAACTGCTCCAGGTTAATTATGAAAAAGATAAACCAATACTTCTCCAGGTGAATTAAAATGTAGTAACGGAATCTTCTCAAGGAACCAGAATATACGGTTTTATAGTATACAAACAAACCTCACTTAACTTGTGAGATTAAGAAACTATCTCATACATCTTATGTCATACAAGTAGTTCCAAGTAAAATTGCTATTGTAAAAATCTTGAAGTCTTAGTTAGAATCAAGATTTCTATTTTTGCAGCCAAATCATTTTTCAGTTATTATTTTTCAGTTATTATTTTTCAGCTTGTTTTCTCATTTTTCACTCAAGACAATTTTCCCTCAAAACCAAACCATGTCCATCTTCAACCAATCCCACTTAACATTTCTAGTTAACAACAACAAAAATAAAAATAATGACTCCTAGGCGGTTCGAACGCCTGCATCTTTACGATAGTAGAACTTGAGTCTACCGCCTTAACCACTCGGCCAAAGAGCCCTTCATTGAATAGGAAAACCACCTAAATCACCACCACAACGGAATATCCAGACTAATGAAACGGCTGTCGATTGAGGATACCTATTTTAGCTGTATTGCATACCCATGGGTATTATTTCCGTGCATCAAACGGGGTTATATCCCTCTAAGTTATATAGAGGAAAATATGTCAGCAGGATATTCTGCTAGCATGAGGTAGTACTCAGCGACCATATTTGTAATCATAAATTTGTAATCGAAGTAGGTTTGAAGACAGAATAGGAATTACTAATCGGAGAATGCTATGGTAATGGATGTCGTAATGTCGTGGTTGATTGGTAATCTCCGCGAACAAGGTCCACAGCGATCATATTTAAAGGCTCCAATCAGCATCAAAAATAGCATCAACAATGTCAGACAAATCCACAATCTTAAACAGCAGCACTTTGCGTGTCAAGGACGCACAAGCATCCATTGAGTTCTACAGCAAGAACTTTGGCTTCGAAGCCATTGGTGTTGAGCACAACAAGGGCTTTGATCTCTATTCCATTGCTATCCCTAACGGCGTCAAGACCTCTGCTACTGGTAGACAAGGTGTCTTGAAGTTTAGAGTTGATGCTGACACTCCAGCAGACTTCAAGGCCAACCACGGAAACGGTCCAGAAAACCGTGGGTTCGGTCACATCTGTATCAGTGTCGACAACATTGCTGCCACTGAAAAGAGACTTTTGGCCGCTGGTGTTAAGTTCCAAAAGAAGTTGGCTGACGGTAGACAGCACGACATTGCATTTGCTTTGGATCTCGACGGATACTGGGTCGAATTGATCGAGCACGGTCTCCAAAAGAAGGAAGATTCCACTGATCCTTCCACCTACGTCTTCAACCATCAGATGATCAGAGTCAAGGACCCAAAGAAGTCATTGGCTTTCTACGTCGATGGCTTGGGTATGAAATTGTTGACCAGACTCGACTTTGAAGATGCAAGATTCTCTCTCTACTTCTTGGCTTTCGAACATGAGAAGGATGTCACCACCACCAACAAGTACACCGATGCTAGCAGACAAGGTGTTCTTGAATTGACCCACAACTGGGGCACTGAAAACGACGATGGTTTCCCAGGCTACCACAACGGTAACACCGGTGAAGCCGTTGGTTTCGGTAACCTTACTTTCTCTGCCACCAGCGGTGAAAAGTTCTCTGCTGACATCGAAAAGAAGGTTGATGCTAACTGGATCTTCAAGTGGGGAACCTACAAGGTTGACAAGTACCATGAAACTACTTCGGCTCTTTACGATCCTGATAACTATATTGTTGTTATCACCAATGCTTAGATTTTAGTAATGTAACATGATTTCTTATAATGTAGTTGGAGCTGCAAGTTGTGGTATTAAAATAGAATGCGAGGTAAAATTCCGTTCTGTAGGATGGATGAAAGGGATGATTGGAAAAGTATGATTGGAATAATTAAAAGATAATTAAAATAATAGTTGGTGAAAGCCTGAATTGAATGAATACTTTCTTGAATAGTGTCTAGAATAGAAATAAGTAATGGGAAATGTAGAACCTTCGGACTACAGTCAACACTGCCTTTTGTGTTCTATCTTCCATGTCAAATATTCATATCAAATTTGACATCTTGATAAATCTACATGGACCGTTGTATGCAAATGGTCAGAAACTATACTACGATAGGACCACCCAAGAAAATGTAATCCGCGGAAAACACATTGAATCGCCAAGTCTCTTGCCCAGAGAAATTTCTTCTCCACCAGTTTAAAGACCGAATATTTCACAATATTGTCATTAATAAGATGTGATCTGCTCTGGAACCGGATACTTATCCTACTACGGAAGATGCCCGGATACATTAGTAAGAATTTAATCCAGAAGTTGAAATATGCGGGGTGGTCTGCCGCACTGATGAGGCTAACTTAGGAATGGAGAGTATCAAAAAATGAAAGTTGTATGTCAGGGACATGGAATGAATGTGATCAGTAAATAAAACAACTTCCAGCAATCAAACAACGGAACAGAAGGCGGTATTCTAACGTACATTCGACGATCCATCTATAACGGATATGATTTTGTCCTACTTCTATCCGGAAGATCTTCTAGAGTGGAAGACTACAAATTGCAGCCAAAATCCAGCAAAACAGAGCAGCAATGGCATTCACCTCTCCCACTCAACAACAAACACTTAAGAAGAACTTAGATCCAAAGATCAAGGCTGCTACCGACATCCAAGGCGACTTGAAGTCGCTGGTGCCTGGTGTGGTTTTTGGTGTCACAAACGCACAAGAAACGGTTTATTTGGAGGCTAGCGGAACCACCAAGCCGAAGGATGGCCAAGACGTCGTTGTGGACACCAAGTTTGCATATCACTCCACCAGTAAGGCTATTTCAGTCACTGCCCTTTTGATTTTGGTTGATCAAGGCAAAATCACCTTGGATGATCCTGTCTCTAAGGTATATCCGCTTTTTGAAGAAATCAAGCAAATCGATGAAAGTGGAAACTTGTTTGCTCCAAAAACCAAGGTTACTTTAAGACACCTCCTTACTCACACTTCTGGTATTGATTACACTTCCAACATGAGCATGATCACTGACCCAGTCGAAGTTGCTCTCAAAAACACTCATTTGAAGTTTGAGCCTGGTGCCGACTTCATCTATGGTGGAGGTATTGACTGGGCTGGTTTCATTTTGGAACACCTCACCGGCTTGAAATTGAGTGAGTTTATCCAAAAGTATATTTTTGAGCCTTTGGACATTAAAGACACTGCATTTTCAAGAGCTGCAGATGAAAAGAACTTGCTTCGTCTTCAAACTAGAAACGAAGCTGGCGAACTCATTGACCACGCCTTCCTGGACTTCTACGCTCTTCCTCGTGATATGGGTGGCCAAGGTCTTTTTGGTACCGTCCCAGACTACCTCAAGTTCTTGAGATTGTGGTTGAACAAAGGCCGCGCTCCTAACGGAACTCAAATCTTGAGTGAAGATTTATGGAATCAAGCCATCAAAGACCAATTGACCTCTGGAATCGAATTCAAGGCCGTCATCGATGAATCCTTGTCTTTGCCAATTTCTGCTCGTCCGTACGGCGTCACCGACAACTGGACCTTGCCTTTTGCTAAGCAGGAAGGTGTTTCTCCAACTGGTAGACCTGTTGGAACTTTATACTGGTGTGGTATTGGTAACTGTTACTATTGGCTTGACTTGAAGAACGGAATTGCTGGTTATTATGCTTCTCAAGTGTTTCCAATGCTTGAAGCTTCCAAAGTTAAGTATGATGCTCTTGAAGCTGGTGTTTATAAATCTTTGTGATTCTAAGAATATGAACTAGTTATGTAGTTTTTAAAATACTATCTTTAGTAACTTTCCATAACTTTGTACATATTATTTAGAGTGGGTAAATTTGCTCAGAATGAAGAGGTGAGATATGGATAACAGTAAACCCCTAATAACAAATAATTTATCTTGTAGATCTTCGATATACAAATAGACTAATGAACTTTAAAGTATGTCTTTTACAACTCAAGAGAAGCAACAAATACTCAAGAAAGCACTTGACCCAAAACTTCAAGCCGCTACAAATTGCAAAGAAGAATTGGAAACTCTGGTCCACGGGTTAATATTCGGGGTAACTAACACTTCAGAAACTGTTTATTTAAATGCAAGCGGAGTTACTCGTCCAGATTCCGGTTTTGAGGTCAATAACGAAACGAAATTTGCTTTTCATTCGAATACCAAAGCTATTACAAGCACTGCGCTTTTGATTTTGGTTGATCAAGATAGAATTAAGTTAGATGAGCCAGTTTCCAACTTCTACCCACCGTTTGAACATCTCAAACAGATTAATGAAGAGGGTGATTTAATTGAACCAAAAACTAGAATCACTTTAAGACACCTTCTTACCCACACTGCAGGATTTGATTACTTAATTGATGTCTCCTTTTTCACTAATCTGTATGAAGATATCGCAAAAAGGACGGTCTTGAAATTTGAGCCAGGTAGTGATTTCATTTATGGAGTGAGCACTGACTGGGCTGGGTATATCTTAGAATATTTAACAGGTTTAAGTCTCGGGCAATATATTGAAAAGTATATCTTTGAGCCTTTAGACATCAAGGAAACTTCATTTTCAAGAGCTCCAGATGACAAGAACTTTCTTCGTCTTCAATCAAGAGACGAATCAGGTAATTTCATCGATCATTTGTTTCTGGACATATGCTCGCTTCCTCGTGATATGGGTGGCCAAGGTCTTTTTGGTACCGTCCCAGACTACCTCAAGTTCTTGAGATTGTGGTTGAACAGGGGCCGCGCTCCTAACGGAACTCAAATATTGAGTGAGAGATTATGGAAGGAAGCTACTGAAAATCAATTGGCTAGTGGAATCAAAATTAGAGCAGAACTTCAACCGTTTATTTCTTTGCCTATTCCCTCCAGCCCTTGTGGTGTACCCGATACTTTTACTTTGGCGTTTGCTAGACAAGAGGGAATCTCACCATTTGGTTCTCCTGTTGGAAGTTTATACTGGTATGGTGCAGGAAACAATTTCTTCTGGATTGACTTGGAAAATGGAATTGCAGGTTACTACGCCAGTCAAGTTCTGCCAATGCTTGAAGCGTCTAGTGTTAGATACGACCATCTTCGTGCTGCAGTTTATGAACTGATGTAATATTTTGCAGCTGATCAAAATGGCTCAGTTGATGCGCGGAACTGCCACTTTATTTAAATTCCGGGTATGTAAAAGTTACTATGGAGGTTTTGACATTTTAAATAATTTTGCGTAATAAACGATTTCCTGTATTCATTTAATTGTGATCTTTTGATTTAAACGATTGGTTACTAATGCTCAACCACAAAATCAATGGCATAAATTCTATTAATATATGAATTAGTGGATGTGTTTGATATGGATCTTCCTAGTGAACTTTGGAATTCAATTATTCAGTTGGTAACAGAAGATGACCTTCAGTCACTCTTGAGAGTTCCTTTACTACGCAAATTCGCAATAAAAAGACTTATAACTGATGTTCATATATTCAACGATAAAGAAGACTTTAATCAAGTATTACCCAGAAAGTATGAGTTTCCTGGAGAAAAATTTCATCATATAAATAAAGAAAGAAGAGGAATTACTTCCATTAAGTTTATTGACTTTATAAAAAGAAACCCTGGAAATGCACCACATCGGTTGAGTTTTGATCTGTGTCTCGACTACATTATTTTCCATAAAAGATGCCCTGAAGTACTTCAAAGAGTTCAACGAATCCATATAAAATTTGGCGACGGCCCCAAAAAATTGTACTACAAAGTATTTAAGTTACCATACAATTTAATTGAGTTTAGTTGTCACTCTCGTGACAAGTATTTGGGGTACCTAGGTAAAGGATTAGTGGGGACACTCGAATTTGTTATGGATACTCCAAGACGTATTAATACTGCAAGGTTAGCCAAGATTCGCAAATTCTACGATTGGAGCTCACTTCCAAATTATGCCTCAACTTTAACTGATATTAATACATGGAGTCACATTCTCTTCGAAGACTTTTCCAACTACCCAGTTCTTGAGAACCTCACTTGTTATTTATATCGCGATGTGAACTTGTTGAAGTTGAAGTCGTTAAAGAACGTGTCCTTGAATGGGTTTTTCGAACTGGTTGATGTTCATGTCCCTGGTCACATATCCTCTATAGAATTCAGTAATTGCAGACTGAAAATTGACCTTGCAGACTCAAACTTGAAAAGACTTTCGATCTCTGGAGAATTTAATGTTCTGGGACTGCCCGAGTCTTTGGAGGAGTTGATATACGAGTCTAAAGGTATGAATATTGTGGAAATAGCATTTCCCAATATCTCCGTACTAAAACTTAGAGGTTGTGTTGTTGAAGTTCCACTTCCAAAATCTTTACTTCACATCGACTTGGTTGAGTGTGAGATTTTGCAACCACTTCCGCGGATAAAACGATTAACACTTGATAACTCTTCCGTCAAGTGGGAACATCCCGAACATTTAGAGTTTTTAGAAGTGATAGGAAGTTTCAGTGAGTTTGAAAAGTTCAAAAACTTAAAAGTCTTAAAGGTAAATGGTTGTAAAATCACAGAGCTCCCTGATAATCTACAGGTATTAGAAATAGACAGAGGAACACTTGATGTAAGATTACCTACATCGTTATCAAGTTTAAAATCCAATGTTATTCCAGATTACTTGGAACATCTCCACCTCTTGGAAACACTCCATTTGAGAATCACAAAAATTGGTATTCCAAAGTTACCCTCAAATTTGGTAGATTTATCGGTGATATGTGAGGATAACAGACATTGTACTGCAGCAAGTGCATGGATATCTTTGTTACCACCATCGTTATCCAAATTGGTTATTAATGTTCAAATGGATGAAATTAATTGGGATGATTTCCCGTCAAATGTTACCTGGTTGCAAATCAATGTTCAAGCACACAAAGTTCTTGGAAATTTGTCTAGATTAACAAAACTTGAAGTTTTGGACCTTCTGGAAAATCTTTTGGGTGACTATTTGGAAACTCATAGGTTTGAACTTCCTCCCTCAGTCCGGAGGTTTTCATTGGCAAACAATAAGGTGAGTTTTATTAAAGAATTCATTCCTACTAGATCTTTAGTAGATTTAACCTCTAACAATCTTTTGTGGGGGTTTGTAGTGGATATTTTAGAAAAAATAGATAATGATGTGCTTACTTTCTATGTGGATGGGGTATTGAAGCAGAATCTTACTAACCGATCTCATTTAATCCGGGATTCGTGGAGGAGTGGTCGATTGGTTTTTTCGAAATAGACTCCGAAGAGTGAATTTTTGTTGAAGCTCTAGCCCAATAAATAGAGTTTATCATATATATAGGATTAAGTTCATATTGAACAAGTAAAATTTATCATAGTAGGTTTAAGTTCATACTTAAAAATAAGTAATAGAATAATTATCCTAATTCTGAAGGTAGGGGAAAAGATCTGTTGTATAAATTGCAATCATAACCCAAAGAAATACATTAATGGCGTTTAATACACTTAAATCATTAGAAAAACTCAAGACTGTTCTAGATCCCAAACTTATAGCAGCAACCAACATTCAGAACGAGTTGAAAACACTGGTTCCAGGGTTGATTTTTGGAGTTACTAACACTGAAAATACGGTGTACTTGAATGCCAGTGGAACTTTGAAGCCCAATGGATAAAGAATCAACACAGAAACCAAGTTTGCGTATCATTCCACATCGAAGGCAATCACAAGTACAGTACTATTGATTTTGGTGGACCAAGGGAAAATCACTTTAGACGATCCTATTGCCAAGTTCTACCCGCTCTTCGAGAACATTAAACAAGAGAATAAGAAGAATGAGTTGGTTGAACCAAAAACCAAACCTACTTTAAGACATCTTCTTACGCACACTGTGGGTATGGATTTTTCGTTTAACTCAAGTTTAATTAATGATCCGTTTGAAGAAGCGGTTGCAAAGTCCATTTTAAGATTTGAACCAGGGTCCGAGTTTTTGTACGGAGCTGGTGTTGACTGGGCAGGTATAATATTGGAGGAAATATCTGGATTAAAATTAGGTGATTTCATCCAGAAGTACATTTTTGATCCTTTGGACATTAAGAATACTGCTTTCTCCAGAGCTCCAGATGAAAAGAACTTACTTCGATTCCAAGCCAGACATGACTCAGATAACTTCACTGACCACTTTTTGCTGGATGTTTCTGGTCTTGCTCGTCAAATGGGTGGACAAGGTCTCTTTGGGACTGTTCCAGACTACCTAAAGTTCTTGAGATTGTGGTTGAATGAAGGCCGTGCTCCAGATGGTACCCAAATCTTGAGTGAGGAATTATGGAAAGAGGCTACTGAGAACCAATTACCCACTGGGTTTGAAATCAGAGCAGAAATACACCCATCCATATGTTTGCCTATTCCTGCCTGTCCATATGGCGTGCCTGATAACTGGACATTGGCTTTTGCCAATCAACCGGGCATTTCACCAAATGGAAGACCTGTTGGAAGTTTATATTGGTGTGGAATTGGCAATTGTTTCTTCAGGATTGATTTGAAGAATGGAATAGGTGGGTATTATGCTTCTCAAGTGTTTCCGATGTTTGAAGCGTCCAGTGTTAGATATGATGCTCTTCAGTCTGGGGTTTATGAGACATACAAACAAACTCAAGAGGTGAGATTGTGAGGACAGGATTGCACAGAAGAAATACAGAGAGATATTTAGTATTCAGTGTAGGGAAGTAGACATTTATTACTGAGTGAAAGCATTTGATTGTGAAAATTAGGAAGCATTGTTATATTAGTTGCAAACAACATTTAGAGACTTCTCAAGTTTCATAATTTTATTCTATATTTTTCAATAGTTTTTTGATTTTTGTTTACATGTCATAGTTTTCCTTATTTTTATAATAAATATACATTTCATTACTAGATTATACTTTTCATTACTAGATTATGCCTTTTCATTTTAAACTATTTATGTTATTTCATAACTTCCAACCTCGTTAGTAAATAATTTGGATTATAAAATGGAGCGAGTAGTTTATGGCCAAGATTTTGGATACTCACTTGGTTTGTAGTTGGATGATTCACCTCGTTCGTAGTGGTTCGTAATTCGTAAGTCGTTAGTCTATATTCATCAACGACCTCCCCCTTATATAACGCTCATTCTTAACCTGATCAGTTAAAATACCATACAAATTAATAGAACATCTCACCAAATCAACCAGAATAAACCCACCCAATGCAATTTCCAGAGCCTTCATAAGGTTCGAAGGATTATAATAGTAATAATACGCATATCCAAGTAAACCAAACGAATAGAGAACAGCGATGTTTAGTGCAACGGCTGGAAGGCCAAAGTTATCAGAGACCTCACCAGTCATATCATCAACACGGCGATTTTGTCTGGAGAAATAATACTTGAACATTGGTAAAACCGTCCAAGGCAAAAATGCAAAGGTGGAGATAAATTGGAACCATATGATAGAGTCATATTGAGATTCGTCGAGATGAAGAATGATAACGTACAAACAGACACCATGGAGGGAAAAGGTCCAAAAAATCCACAACAACAAGGTGATTGACCATTTGAAGTAGCCAAAGAATCCACGGACGGCCCCGCCAGCAGGATTAACATTTTCATTCAAGTCGTCATCATCATTTTCCACATCCAAGTTGAGGGCTGCAAGATTAACGGGAGGAAAGTTTGCAGCCACTGGGACGGCAGCAAGGTCGTCGACAATGGCATGTTTATCGTATTGATAGGCGAATAACAAAAGAGTGGCAGCACCCAAAAGAAGCAGGCCAAAGTCCAAATATCTTGGGTTGAATTTCTCATCTGAGACGATCACCAAAGCCAACATTAAGGGTCTTCCAAGAATGACACATAAGATGAATGAAGTTAAGAAAAGGATGATCCCAAAAACCCAGATGAGAACCACCAAGCCGACACAGCGCAACTTGAGGTTAGGAGGACGATACACAATGACGTAATCGTTTGTGGTGTTGTCATAGTCGTCGAATAAGTCGTCGTCAGACTCGGTTTCAACCGATTCTGGGAACTTTTCCAAGAGAATGTCATCTTTGGTGACAGCCACAAACAATTTCTTGAGAGACTTTCTGGAGGTGTTGTCAGCAGCGGGAGCCCTGACGAAGGAACCATCAGGGATGAAGCATGCGTTGACAGAGGAGTCTTCTGCAAACACAACAAGGGCCTCACGGTATGTGACCGGCTTCGAATAGTCAGGAATAGCGACGCCCATGAATTGATGGAACAAGTTACGATAAACGACATGACCACGCTCCACCGAAACCGGTCTATCCAAAATGAAATGAGACAATCTCAAGCGGGAAGCTGCAAGTTCAAAAGCCCAAGTCCAATACACACGACTATACTTGGCAATGATATCATAGAGAGCCGATTTGTGGTAGGCAATGACGGTGAGCACAACAAGGAAGTGAGTGATGAGGGAGTTTGGAGGAGCATGGATAGGCAAAAAGGCACTTTCTTCCCCTTCGGAAGGACGCACCACGTAGCGGAGTCCCCAACTGATTCCACCGAGTCCTCCAATAATATACAAGGTGTAGAACTTGGCGCTCAAGTAGATTTTCAGCAATTGCCAATTCAAAGGTCGGACGAAAGCGTTATGAATGAGACGTGCGTTAGGATCGTCTGGGGAGCGGATAAAGTAGAGAACACCAGATCTTAAAATGGAGGAGCGGCACATGCCCACAAAAAGCGCCAAGCAGTACATGTAGAAGGTACCGGAAGCCCAGTAGACGATGGAGCGAACGTACGCCTGGTGAAGGAATGGGTATTGGGACGACCAGAGTATCAAAAAAGTTGGTTTGCCAGTGATGTCTGTTTTAAACGAGTCCAAGAAAAATGGCGCAATGCAGATGTCGAGAAGCCAGCCGCAGTACACAGGGAACAAGACAATTTCAATGGCAAAGACCAGAAACACTTTGAGGGTCATGAAAATGTCAAAGAGAAAGGCGTACACACGGCGAGCCGAGCCACGAAGTGGAACTCCCTGCGCGAGATAATTGACCATCAATTGTTTTAGAACAGTCAAGACGGTAGTGTAGCCAATAGCCAAGAATACGACTCTTTCAAGAAGCAAATAGTGTTCGACGGTAGACGTATAAAACACATTGGTGAGTGTTGAAACAAGAGGAAGCACCACGTACTGAACCACCAGCTCAAAGGCCACGTCCATAAAGTCGATGTTTGTGGAAAAGCGATCTGGAATAAGCGTTGGCACGGCGATACCCACCGCGGTAATAGCAGACTTGGATGTAATACGCAGAATCGTGTAAACCACCTTCGCAGCACCTCCAAAGAACCCAGCCACAAACTTTCCAAGAAGATGTGGCATAAAGTAGAAGAGCAAGAGAATCACAAATACCGCGGCATCAATGAGAAGCATGAGAAGAACTGGAGCAAGCGGACCCACGTCCAAGTTGATTCCAAGAACCCCGAAAAGTTGTACCAACCAGCCGTTATTGGCAGGAATTGGGAGATCCGGGTCGAGACGCTCGTTTTCATCTGCAAGAGCCGCAACCTGCTGAGCTTCAGCTGCATCTGCAGCCTCCTGCTCTGCTGCTCTATCCGGATGAAAATTCTGGTTATTCAAACGGAGGTGGAAGTCGGCGAACCGGTCATCGTCCTCCAATTCATCGTCAGACCCTTCCGAGTCAGTATTGTCTGCAAAAAAAGCATCAATGGCACGGGCGCGATCGAGGGGTTCCTCATCAACCTCTTCTTCGAAATAGTGCATCCGACGAACGTCTCGTTCAAGCGAGCCGTCGTAGTTCTCCAACACCCCCGGCGGAACAGCCGCGCGCACCGCAGGACGCATGGCCGTGGTCTCTGCTGGTGCATCGCCATCATTTCTTCCTTCTCCTCCCTCGCCATCTTGCCTCTCTCTTGCCTCCTCCGCCTCCTGGGCCTCCCGTGCCTCCCGCTCCTTAAGCATCTCCAACAATGTTGGCCTCTTTTCAACCCCAATCTGTTTTACAAGCACCTTTTGATAATCTTCATCGTGTATCACCCACTCACGCTCAATCATCAACACCACACACACAACTACACACGCAGTGATGTTCCTCACTCCGCTAAAGTACGTGTACCGGAAAAAGTGCACCGTCTTGGTCCGCACCACCTCCCACGGGTCCGAGCTTAGCTCCCCCAAGTCCAATTCCCCGAAAAGAAGCGCATCCAATAGGTTTTTGTTGTTTTTCGGAAGCCTCCAGTCGAGTAGTATATTAAAAAACCGTCCCATAAACTTCCATGAGACCGGAACAAGGAGTCCGAGACAGATGGCAAAAAGCACCAATGTTGCCACCTTAGACATCCCGGAAACCGCTATGCTGACGAATTTCTGTAGCACCAACTTGGTGGGTATACGTGCCGGCATGTCGCTGGCGTAGATGGTTTGGAATCGATATGGTGTGTTACATATATCACATTTTTCCGATGGTTTATTGGAGTGTTTTAACCATTCCATGAGACATTCTTGATGGATGTACCGAATGGAACCCTTACACTTGCAAGGGTGGAGGAGCGGCTGCTCTGCAGTAGCTTCTCCACGGCAGATACGACATGAATAGTCTTCTGACATGATGAGAATTTTTATTTTTCCACACGAACCACGACACTCACCACAATCACGAACGAAGTGGTTGAAGTGAATATTGTGCGGAGCAATGAGTTGTTTACGAACTGCGAACCAAGTTTGTAGTAATAGAGAGTAAGAAGTAGAGAGTAAGAATTAAAGAGTAAGGAAAGAGTAAGAAGTAAAGAGTAATAGGTAGAGAGTAAACCGATCACCGAGACCGAGCACCGAGAATTATTAATGATTAATGAGCAATGAATAGTAATGCGTGTAGTTGTGGGTTGTTTACAAACGGTGAACTATTAAGTGGTAAATGAAGAGCAATAAGTACTGGACTATTATCATAGAAAGAGAAATGAGTAATAAATACTTAGTACCGCGAGAAGTACTAATCACCGAGACCGAGCACCGAGAATTATCAATCATTAATGATTAATCAAATTTGTTTACTGAGTATTGATATATTCACTCCGTATTTTTTATATTCTTACCATCTTTTGTATTTCTTGTTGCAATATTGAAGTTACACTTGTATGAATGATTTAAAATCTTAATATTTGAAAATTTAATTCTGTTTAATAATCTTCTATCTCTTCCTGTATTGTTTTACATATTAGGTGATCAATTTTATGTTTCATCCTCACATTCACTAGTAACTGTTAAACCTACCGTTTTCACCAGACCCAGAAAAGGTCCCTTGGCCCAGTTGGTTAAGGCGTGGTGCTAATAACGCCAAGATCAGCAGTTCGATCCTGCTAGGGACCATTCTTTTTGCAGCTTAAACTGTTTTGTGAACACTGAAAAAAGTTTTTGCTGTGGTGGATATGAAAAGATTTTTACCAAGCATATTTGATGAGGATAAGTATCAAATATTTCCCATTGATACGAGTAGAGTATACTTGTATTTTCAAACGATGTTTGGTTTTGTTCGTAATATCCAGTAAAAACCAAGTATCAGTTGGTAGTTGTTAGTTTGTTACTATATGTTGTCAGGGTTAGAATCGAATGATAATTTTGAATTTACAACAAACAAAACTAGTGGTAAATCCGTAGTTTTGTTCTGTAGTTACAAAATTTAATCATTTAGTTCAAAGTAAATTCTAACAGTCCTCAAAATATTCCCATTACATTGCATCATGATAAAGAATAAAAAGGAGACCTAGTGTTTGTCAAGTATCGGAGAATTAAACATCAAAGCTGGTGGCTGTATTAGTTGGCGATTTACAAATCAACATGTGGTATGCAAAGGCCATGGCAACAAGTAGACTCTCCCAATCCATATGGAGGAATATTATCTGGAACAACATCATCTTCAGGGACGGAAGCAGCCGACAAATTGCCGGTTAAAATAAGGTGAACAGCTGTGGATGTTACCAAAAGTGCAGAGATAGCAATAGTAAATAACTTCATTGTATATGTGAATGATCTCAAAACTAGATATTTATTCTCCTTTTTATACCATTCTTAGCTCGCTTCCATCCTCTGATGTAGATTTAATTGCTTTGAATCTAGAGCTTAATGGATTTTTGCAAGAATATGAGAGTTGCTAAACAGGAAACCCGTGGAAATACGAAAATACCACAAACTTACAACAATTCATCAGGTCTTAAAACAATTACAGGGTCCATCAAAGATTCTCTCTATTAAGTATATCTACCCCTGGTTATGATCAGTTAGTTCACTAATGTGTCGAAGATTGCTGTGTTTTTTGAGTCGCTAATAGATACAGCACTCAAAAAATTAATGAGGTCAAGACAAGTGAACAATATACGAATGCTACTTTTTTTATGTGGAAATGTTGTTTGTAGGAGTCACTGAAGACATCAAATACCTGTATGTTAACTTTCTTACAACTAAATCAATACCAAGTTTGGAAACTAAGTTGTCGTAGAGCGCCGTCGTTCAGCTCTTTACTTTTCCCAAGCAGCCTTACCAATCGAAGCTTGTTTTTCCTCATAGTCTAAAACAACGTAGGCATGTCTCAAAAAGTTGTCACCTAAAATAGCAATCTCAACCCCGGAGTCCGTTTGTTCCCATCCGCCAAGATCAAGGATATAAGCAAAAGGAGTGAACCAAGTGAGCAAATCCTTATAAGCGATATAAATGTCAACGTTGTTGAAAGTAAAAGTAAGTCCACCCTTTGGAATACCCCAATTCCAAACAACATAGAGATCAGTGGACAGATCATGCGAAACTATGTTAAATAACTTCACGATGTCAGCTCTTAAAGCCGATGGAATCATAGTTATGGTTGTTCCCGTATCGAGTACAGCATAGTACAGGCCATGGGTACCAGCCTCAGAAGCCGAAATTCCTGTAGCATTGATTAGGGGAGCCTTAGTTGAACAGAATGGTAAAGTGGCTAAGTCGCCATCCAACTTGGAGTCGTCTGTTCCGCCGAAAATAATACTACCTGTTGAGCTCGTTGGCGAGTCCAAGTATATAGTCAAGATGTTCTTATCAATGAGACCTGCATCCTTCAAAACTTGGGGAAAGTTGGGGTACCTTTCCACAGTCGATTCATAAGGTTCCATACCGATTCCAAAGACATTAAAATCATACGAAGACTTGGTTGCAACTCCAAAATATGCATCAACATCAACACCAGCTACGCCAATGGTGTCCCTGTAGATTGGTCCATTAGCACCAGAATGGTCTCCGTATAGAACGCTGAATGAGTTGTTTGTTTTCTGAGCAGTAGATGACGCAGATAGATCGAACATATATTCTGCTGGTACATTATAACCACTAGTATCTGTGTCAGTACTCACTACCCACAAGTCCGCGCTGCCAGTATCAATGGGAACCTTGACTTTTTGTTTCTGTGAACCAATCTCTATCTCTGCTAAGTAGCTTGATCCAGAATTGCTCACCACCTGAGTTAAGCCTCGCCTATGAGCAGATGCACTCAGGTTAACAAATTGTCTACCAGATCTATCTACCACAAAGTCAAGTTTGAGTCCACCCTCTGCTCTTTTGGTAAGGTTAGGAATACTGAACGAAACAGTTTGAGCAGCTATACTTAGAAATGTTAATGTTTTAAAGACAACCATTGTTACTAAAAATCTCACTTTTTACCTATATTTATATGTTTTGCAGCCAGAATATTTTTTCACGCTTGAATTTGACATATGCACATGTTAAGAACCATTGGCTGCACCTGAACTGATCAGCCATAGCTCCCTGATACTTTGAATGTACTTTAACATCACACTTGTCATGGTATAATTTCCATGCAATGTGTGGGGCCTCCACCTGTAAACTGAATTCCGCTCTAGAATTCCGGGCCATTTTCAAGCTGATTCATCTTCTATTGTTTCTAAAGGGGCTGAAATAGACTTCAATCAATAACCATAAGCATGTCAATGCGGGTTCCCCGGCTTCTCTTTTAACTTTAGCTGGCAATTTCAGAGTTGAAGAAATAAACGGATTCTATTTGACAATTCCGTAGAATTGATAGGAGAATGTATTCAATGCAACCTGGAAGTGTCAAGATGGATACATATCTGGAAGTTCTATTTGTGTTCGGTGCATGTGATTACGAATCATGGAGTAGATATTTGTTTGCCGATGTATATTTAGAAATTGGTTGGAGATTATGATTGCAAAGGAATTCTTGATTAGCACGGATAAACCAATGGGAACAAATCCACAATTGAGAACAGTAGAACCAATGAGAACACTAAAGTCTTTAGAAATTCGCTGTTTTGCTAATTTGTTACTCTTCTGCAGTTAGATCATTACTACAAATTATTGCAATTCGTTAACCTAGATATATAGAAACCTCATCATTATTATGTGTTTCTTATATGTAATCTTTATAAACCATTCGAAGTAATGGCGAGGTTCTTAGTACTCTGCTCAGTTGGCGAGGAAGTTCGTTACCGCCACATTTAGTGCTCACAACCTCATGAAGTAAGCTTATCGATACACCCACCTCACTCTGTGAGGTTGTTTGTCACCTTATTCACCCCACCTTCTCAACAAAACCTTTAATGCCTCATTCTGCTCCCCGTCCATCTCCTCCTCATACACCAAACTCAAAAACCTCCCCCAATGCTCATTAAAACCGACCAACTCTTCCCGTGAGGTAGGAATAGTCACATACCTCGTCTCCCCATTACTAAACACCTCACCAAACGAACGAGGAGCCTTCCTATAATAAAACGTAAAAACAGAACGCCAGAATCGAACAATCACTCTCAGACAATCTGCCAAAGAAACAATCTGATCATGGGAATAGCCCTGAACCAAGTCCAAATCATCGCCATACTGCGACTCCATACACTTGTGAACCGCAGAAACCACCAACACCTCCACCTCGCCAAACACCTGTGCGCTGGAATGCAAATTCTCCGGGACCGGTGTGGCGTCCAATGAAACACCAAACCGCGACACCGTCTCACTATGCACCACCTGCGCGATCAAATCCGCCGACATGTTTTCGCGGTAGCTCACCGTGAGCACCCCGTTAGTGAGCGCGCGCATGCAGAAGTTCTTGTCGTTGGACATCAACACCACCAATGAGTTGGGTGCATTGTTTTGTATGTAGAGACAGCAATCAAGAATGGAGTCGTCTTGGACAGCATTGGTATCGATTCTCTCCGAAAGCTTCTGCCCGTGCACCGCGCGGTCCAGCGCGGCCAACCGCTCGTAGATCCAGTTGTTGGCCCACCGCGCTAGGTGCCCCACGCTTTTCTGGAGCCCTCCAGTCTGCGCGCTAGACAGCTTCAACCCATCCAACTCTTTCATCACAGTGAGAGGTATTACAATGCGGAGGCTATACTTGGAAGAGAGTTTACAAAGCCCGTCCACCACTTCCAAGTGTGAAAGCATAAAGTTGGTGTCCACCACCAAATATGAAAGTGAACTAGATGTTTCTACCTCCATCTCATTATCCATCTGGCTCTCATATGGCTGTGTTTCCACTACGTCGCTTCCTGAACTCCGTGTTTCGCGTAAATACTCCAGAATCGCACTCACCTCTCCAGCATGGTCGATTGAAATCATCTCCACATCATGGTTCTCTACTAACCCTGTGCTTATCCGTGCCCCGAGCCGCCGTTCAACGAAGTCAATTGGTTTATTACGCTCCCGGTGACCTACAGTTATGGTTCGCTTGGAGTCCTCCGCTGTTATCCCTCCTGGCGCGTATTTCGATGGAAGCATCTTTAGATTTTTTATGTCGTTTTTGCAGTTCTTAACTTGTTGATGTTTACTCGTGCAGGTTTTTTTGCACCAGGTAATTTTCATCAGTTATCCGATATAGTGTAACGGCTAGCACGGTCCGCTTTCACCGGGCAAACCCGGGTTCGACTCCCGGTATCGGAATCCTTTCTTTTTGATGTTTGATGGTTATTTTTGTTGTGGAAGTAATGGAAATGGATGTGAAGGTGTAATGTGAAGTTTACTTTGATAATTTAAGCAAAATACTGGAGTACGTTTTTGTGCGAATTTGCATTTGGCTGCAAAAGTATCGGTAATAAGTTAATATTAAATGATTTTTATGAGTTATACTTTTAAGTTGTGAGAATGTTCGAATACGTTCAATAATCGGAATTTAACAGGTATTTATTTCTATTATTAATATATATTCATATTTATAACCTATATTAATTATATGCATTGTAAAAATCTATAGGCACTTATCTTTGAAAGCAATTGAAAATACTAAACTTAAGTGGTAAGTTTTGAAGTTATTTTATGATTTAAAGTTATATCATACTGTCATAACTCTCACCACTCACATGGTGTGAGGTGGTTTAGAAATTATCTCAGTTCGAGTCAGTTGGAGTCAGATTAGAAATTATCTCGTTCGAATTTAGGAATTATCTCAGTTCGAGTTTAGAAATTATCCCACACGACTCACTCTACTCACTTCGTTCGTAGTGTTGTAGCGTTATATAATCTGCAACAAAAGCTCAAACAAACTAACACTCAAACTCATAAAAATAATCACAATAATCATCCAGGTTATACGATTGGTATTCTTCTCATTAATACTATCACTGACAATATCCAGAAATTCCAAAAAAACCTTGCACCGATCATTCAAAACCTGAACTCTTTGATCAATTTCCAAATAATCTCTCACAGCACTATACAAAGGATGGAGAGCAGGCTCAAAAGACCAAAAATAATCCGGAGTATCTAAAATAGAAGATGATAAATTCACATCTACTCTCAATTTAAACAACTTTCCAGATTTCTTTAACAATTGGGTTCTCTTCAATCCCAAACGGCCGGTCAAAGCCAATTTCTTGGGTAGCTTGGAAATCAGCAGCAAAATACTCACCATTCTGCTTTCAAAAAGATATAGTTTAGTCAGCTGGGCAATAGCATGCGACATGGTGAGTTTGATGAGATGATCACCCGACCGTAGAGTAATCATATCGTTATATATTCTGGGTCTTTGAATCTGGTTATCATACTCAAAGTGGAATTCTTCAGTTTCGATATCTTGTTCATTAATCGGATCAATAAGCAATGGAACAGGGATATCCAGCGCAAATGCAAGATCCGCCAAGATGTTCTTTTCATGGATCTCACTAAAGTTCCAGAAAACAACAATCCCGTATGCAAACACAAACATTTCTGCGTGGTGCTTGGTGAAATCCGCCAAGTTGTGGTTTTTCTTTTTGGGAGCCGCGTCCGGCTCATCAAGCGACACGGGCGCTGGTGTTGCGGAGCTGGAGCTGGGCGGGGTCCACGCTGGGCTGGCGTTCTCTGGGGTGGTTTCCACCGGCGGTGCAAAGAACTGCGGCTCCGAAGGATCAAAGTTGTTGTTTGTGTTTTCTACCTCCGGATCCATGCTATAATTGTTTGCATCCTCCGGGGTCTCGACGCCGGAGTAGTAGTCATACAAGTGGTCGGTTTGCTCGCTTTTGGCGATCAACTTCTCCATCAACTTCTTCCCAGGAAGCAGTTTGGCGGAGTTGTTGGACTTGATGCGGAACCCATCTGCTCCAGGAAGCAAGGGCAAGGTGTACGGAACATACAACGCCTGGTCGTACATCCGCGGCTTCACCTCGTGGTTCTCCTTTAGAAACCGCAGCACTGCACCCAAGTTGAATTGGTCGCAGATAAAGTATGCTGTCATCCGGCTGAACTCGTGGGCCCTCTCCTCCTTCGACATGAGTTCGGCCCGTGACCGCTGGATCTGCAGATCCCCCAGCGTGTGGTGCACCAGCGGCTGCGACGTCTGCGGCTGCTGCTGCTGTGCTGGAGGCGAGTTGTTGCGGTCGGGAATCAAAACCAACCGCTGCGAATTCTTGGACGTTCTCGACGGTAATGACTGCTTGAGATTGGGAATACTCCGCATGTTTCGACGCTCATCCACCGGCGGCGACGTCTGTCGCGACCCCTGGAGCGACCGGTTCGCTGTACTCGATATAAGCAGCGGCAAACGGCTCTGTCCAGATGGAATATCACTCAGATTACTGAGAAGCTTGTCAACAGAGATGTCCGTATACCTGTTGCGGAACGCCAACCGCTTCGAAAGCGCCGATTGATGCGATTGCTGGTCAAAACTAGGCTGCGAAGGTTGAGTCTGTTGCTGTTGTTGCTGTTTCTTGAAGCCATGGCCAGCGAAGGGTGCTCTTGGACCCTTTAGCGTGTGCGAACGTGCATCCGTAACCAAAATCGACGGTGACCGCTTTGCCGTGGGCCGGTTGGGCAGCAGTACCGGCTTGCGGTTGGTAGATGCCATGTTGTGTTGCCTTTTTGTTTCGTTTATTTATTTGTGTCATGTGCTTGGTCACATGTTATGCACTGCGCTTGACCACACCCTCTGGATTTCATAATTATTAAATCGGCGTGCAGCTGGCACCGATGGGGAAGCCGTGGTCAAGATTCTTCCTTTGAATCCTTTGATTTGTCTTTGTTTCTGCTTTTTTGCTTCTAACAAAGTATGTTCGGATTTTGGGTTTACATGGTGTGGGTTGATTTTACGGGATTTAGATTGACGTAGATGATTTTTGTGTTTTGGGGCTGTTTGGATTTAAGCAGTTTGGTGGTAGAGTTTTAAGAATTGGTGAAAAGAGACGGGGGAAGTATGGATAAGGTTTTCTTCTATATGTATTTGACTTTTAGTAGCAATTAATTTGATGTTGGTAATTAACTTGTTCTTTAGTAAACTGTTCTTACGCCTTTTCTTACACCTTTTCTTACACCTGTTCTTAACCAACCTCTTCTTACAACAAGATAATGTCAATGCTTTTTATCCAGTAGGTTATTTCACAACTAAACTGGAAAATTCTATTGCAACGAATGCAAACTTCAAATATTCAAATTCCATTAGCAAATTTAGCAAGTATCATAATAAACATTCCATATTATTTAATTGTTATTTCTAGTATTCTGAAATTTCCACTACTACATAAAAGCTATCTCTTTTCTTAATCATGTTTTTCATTAAGAACACATTATTCCAACTGAAAACCTGCATAAACATAAATTCCATTAACTTCATATGCTGCAAAAACTGTAACGAAAACGATTACCAAAACATCTAAAATTTCACCATTGACCTCTATTCATTTATTTTACAACCCTGTCAACTATCAATGTATTTTCTCATCATATAATATTTAGATCTTGCATCGCAGTTTCTTTTGTTCGGTGTCATAACCTGTTAATATTTCTTGTTGAATTGGGAAATATCATTGTCAGATTAATTGTTATTATAATATTATGCAGTGACGGGTTATAGTTGAATACTTTATATTCAATAAATGTTTAAAATATTTATTAGGTGCCAGTAAACTTCATACTGTAAATCATATTTGGATTAGAGTCACTCCAGATTTCATATTCATTTCGTTCATTGCAACCTTACCTCATGTGCGCTTAAATTCCAACTCCAATTTCACCACTAATCCCAATGGCACCACCAAGACTACCACTGAAACTTCCTCCCAATTGCTTACTGAACCCAGCACCAACACCAGGATCAACCCCATGCACACTTGGATCGCTCTTACCTAGACTCAAAGAGCTTCCCACGTTTCCCGAAACCGAACCGTCAAACGACTTGCTGAAGCTAATAGTACGAGCTGAAAGAGGTACAGTCGAAGAGGAAACAAGTGTAATTAAAAAAGTGATTTGGATTTTCCTTGTGGAGTTTGTCAATAATTTCTAGTGTATTTATATGTTGCAAAAATTCTATAATCAAACATAAAAGTGTGAAACTAAAAAGAAGAAGAAATGTTTAGTTTAGAAATAGTTTTAAATGATAACTATTCTAAACAAATGAATGATTCTTAAATAAGAGACAGTTAAGAAATTAACCGTAACTAAGAAATAACTAAGAAATAATTACGAAATAACAGAAATAGTAGAAATAACAGAAATAACTTAAGAGTACACTACAGAAATTGTTAAACAGAAATAGTCAAACCACAGACTAATAGTAAATAATTAATGAAAAGTAATCTTCAAGTTCTGTGTAATTCTGTATATCTGTTTTGTTGATTAAGTTCATCACGTCTCATAGAACTATGTAACAATCTGGTATACACTACTTGGCATATATAAAACATCAACGATACCTCTCTGAATGATCATGGAAATAACCATATATATATTACAATTACTATGATAACTTCTATTGATTCTAAAGATTCATTTACCAATCCAAAAACTCACTTTGTTTGTTCGTTAATTTTGAATCAATAAACAAACTCACTTCGATCGTTTGTTCGATTCGCAAATAAAATTTTCACCATGACTACCTTAACCGTTGCTGCCAAAGCACCATTTTTGGCTTACCCAACACTTATTGCAGCTGGGTTTGTCAACTCCAGTGACTCCAAAGAGTCAATCAACATCGAATATGTTGATGCTGCTACCACATCCACCTCATCCAACATCACCCTCACCACCGGTGACTCTTCGATCACCGAACAGTCCGAAGCTTTGTCGTACTTGAGCTCCACCTACCCAGAAATCTTACCAGCTGGGGATGCCACCTGGATCAAGTTTGCCCTTGAAAAGTTGTACATCAAGAACTTCAAGGAATTGGCCGGGGACCTTGAAAAGTTGGATGCTCATCTTAACTTCCGTTCATTTATTGTTGGATACCAACACACCAGTGCGGATGTTGCCGTGTGGGGTGTTTTGAGAGCCAATGCTCTTATGGGATCAGTTCTTAAGAACGGGGTTTACCCAAACATCTCCAGATGGTACAACTTGTTGAACGATGACAAGCGTTTTGAATCCGCAGCCGAACACTTGACCAAGAATGTTACTGAGTTGAGAAAGGCCGTCAAGACTGCGCAGACGGGCGGAAAAAAGGCCACCCACAAAGCTAACTTTGAGATCGAACTTCCTAACGCCAAGGTTGGACAGGTGGTGACCCGTTTCCCACCTGAGCCTTCTGGATACTTGCACATTGGACACGCCAAGGCCGCCATCTTGAACGAGTACTTTGCCCACGAGTACAAGGGTAAGTTGATCATCAGATTCGACGACACCAACCCAACCAAGGAAAAGGCCGAGTTCCAGGACTCGATCATCGAGGACTTGGCCATGTTGGGTGTCAAGGGCGACTTGGTCACCTTCTCCAGTGACTACTTTGACGAAATGTACAAGTTGGCTGTGCAAATGATCAAGGACGGCAACGCCTACTGTGACGACACCCCAGTCGAAACCATGCGTGAACAGAGAATGGTGGGTGACAAGTCTGCTCGTAGAGATAGAACCGTCGAAGAAAACTTGAAGATCTTCACCGAAGACATGAAGAATGCCACCGAGGAAGGTGTCAAGAACTGTTTGAGAGCAAAGATCGACTACACCGCTCCAAACAAGACCTTGAGAGACCCAGTCATCTACAGAACCAACTTGACTCCCCACCACAGAACCGGCTCTGCCTGGAAAATGTACCCAACCTACGACTTCTGTGCTCCTGTGGTCGACTCCATTGAAGGGGTGACCCACGCCTTGAGAACCAACGAGTACCGTGACCGTAACGCCCAGTACGAGTGGATCTTGAAGTCCCTCAACTTGCGCCACGTCGACATCTGGGACTTTGGTAGAGTCAACTTTGTCCGTACCTTGTTGTCCAAGAGAAAGTTGCAATGGTTTGTCGACAAGCAATACGTTGGAAACTGGGACGACCCTAGATTCCCAACCGTCCGTGGTGTTTCCAGACGTGGTATGACTGTCGAAGGTTTGAGAAACTTTGTTATTTCCCAAGGTCCTTCCAGAAACATCATCAACTTGGACTGGTCTGTCATCTGGGCTTTGAACAAGAAGGTCATCGACCCGGTGGCTCCTAGATTCGTTGCTATTGACCAAAAGAACGCTGTAGTCGTCAAGTTGGACGGCCCTGCCGAACCAACCACCGAAACCAAGCCAAAGCACAAGAAGAACCCAGATGTTGGTACAAAGAAGGTTCTCTTCACCAACCAAGTCTTGCTTGAGCAGGAAGATGCCAAGGACTTGGCCGAGGGTGAAGAAGTCACCTTCATGGACTGGGGTAACGTCATCATCACCAAGGTCTCCAAGAACGGTGATGTTGTCACAGAAGTCGAAGCCAAGTTGCACTTGGAAGGTGACTTCCGTAAGACAAGCAAGAAGTTGACCTGGTTGGCTGACACTTCTGACAAGGTTTTGGTCGATTTGGTTGATTTCGATCACTTGATCACCAAGGACAAGTTGGAAGATGGTGACAACTTTGAAGATTTCCTTACTCCTCAAACTGAATTCCATACTGCTGCTTATGCTGATTTGAATGTCCGTGACTTGAAGGCTGGTACTGTAATTCAATTTGAAAGAAAGGGTTATTATAGAGTTGATAAGAATGATGGTGAAATTGTTTTATTTACCATTCCTGATGGAAAGGCTAAGAAGTGATTATAATCGTATTTTGATATTTTAATGTTATTTTAATATTGGTTATTGTAATGTTGTAGTGTGTAGTTCTGAGGTGTGAGTTTATAGGGTTTTACAAACTAGTGAGTTTTATTGTGACTACAATAACAATAAATGCAAGTTCTTATATTCGCCTTTATTAGAGTACTGGACATTTTTAGTTAATGTTACTCAACGAGCAAAGCAGTTAAAAGTGTACATATAAATTATCACCTCACATCAACCGTTAAAAGTGAACAGATAAATAATCAACTCACAATGAAGAGTTAATAGTTAACAGAAAACAGTTCAACTCACAACAAACAGTAAGCAGATAGCAGATGACAAAAACTCATTGAGAATTTAATAGAAAACAGACTCTAATAACGATCACCTAAAAGTAGAAACAAATACTGATAAAAGAACAGTACATGCACAGAGAGACTTTGGACATTCCGTGGAAGTTTCTCAATCCACCTGTCTGAACTTTGATGTCTAAATCTACAATATCCAAATCGTTAGAGTATGGAGTCTAATTGAGAATATCCGAAATACTGGCATCTAAGCAAAACATCATACAGAAAAAGTACAA